>CAUYSK010032766.1:0-20335 GCA_963575035.1 Avahi laniger | reverse complement strand
CTAGCTCACAGCAACCTCAAACTCCTGGTCTCAAGCAATCCTACTGCCTCAGCCTCCCGAGTAGCTGGGACTACAGGCATGTGCCACCATGCCCGGCTAATTTCTTCTATATATATTTTTAGCTGTCCAATTAATTTCTTTTCTATTTTTTTTTGGTAGAGGTGGGGTCTCACTCTTGCTCAGGCTGGTCTCGAACTCCTGAGCTCAGAACGATCCGCCCACCTCGGCCTCCCAGAGAGCTAGGATTACAGGCGTGAGCCACAGTGCCCGGCCTAAATATAATTTTTATACGCATTTTTAGAAATATTTCATTCCCAACACTTGTAGTTTGTTGTGTATACTATCACAATTTTAATTTTCAAAGCAAGCAGGTAAAAAAATCCATTTTTTTTTGCACAGAATGTAATTAAAATAAAAAGCATTTTTTTTCCTACAAGCTATTATTTTACTTAAAGTGATGGTAAATTTGCTGTAGTGGCTCATGCCTGTAATCCCAGCTACTCAGAGGCTGAGGCAGGAGGATGACTTGAGACCAGGAGTTTGAGGCTAGCCTGGGCAACATAGCAAGACCTTGTCTCTAAAAAATTCTTTAAAAAATTTGCTGGGTTTGGTAGTGCACACCTGTAGTCCTAGCTATTCAGGAGGCTGAGGCGGGAGGATCGCTTGAGCCCAGGAGTTCAAGGCTACAGTGAGCTAGGATTGTGGCACTGCACACCAGCCAGGGTGAGAAGAGTGAGACCTCATTTCAAAAAAAAAGAGAAAAGTTTGTAATGTAATTTTTAATAAAAAAGACAAATAAATTAGATTTCAAAAAATAAAACAGCATGATTAAAATAACCAAAGTAGCTGCCTTTTAATTAAACCAAAAGACTGATATACTAAAAAATATCTCGAGGGATGCACACCAAAATGTTATTAGTGGTTATCTCTGAATGGTAGAATAATAGGTAATTTAAAGATCATTTTAGCACATTTACATGTTATAATCTTCAATGAGTATGAATTACCTGTACAAAAAAAAAATACATTTAAAACAAATGACAAAGAGCCAAATATTAGTCTACGGAATAAATCACTTCTATTTGAGGATTTAGTGTGATTAGCAATTTTTTAATTAAATGGTTTGTACTTAGGAAGATAAAGAACAAAGGAGTAAACCCCACTAAAGAGTCTTCATGCTAGTTCAATTCATGACACACAAGATGGTTTAAAAAATAAAAGCATTGAGTTAGTATTTTAAATATCACATTTTTACAGTTCTGAGTATTAAATGAAAGTAATGCTGGTTAAAGTCAAGGCACCTAATAAATGTTTGTTGATTCTCAAACTGAATGACTTTGACAAAAATAACAAACGCATCCACATGTAACTATTCTATAACAAGCGTAAATTATTTCACAGATCCTTTTAACGAACAGTATTTCATCCTTAAGAGAACAACAATTCTTTAACCATTAGCAAAAGATTGCCTTCCAAATAGTTTAAGGCACCGAAATAGATGCATACATATTATCAACACAATGAAACATCATGAAGTTATACTGAATGAGAGAAGTATTTAAGATTATTTTTTAACCTGGAAAATGCATAGTAATTTCATCAATACATCAGAATCCATAAAATTAGAAACGTATTTCCATATGTCAGCCCTAGCAATTATTTTCAAGAAACTGACAGAAGACAGTTTGGGAACAACTGCTTAGATCAAATTGTATTCCATAGCTAACATGCTTAATTTTTCAAGTTTTCCTTCCCTTAGCGATTTCAGTTTGTTTTCCAAAGTCAACCTGTTTTGAGAATTTTACACATTTAACTAACAACTTTGCAACTTTTAAACTTTCAGGTAAAAAGCTTTATCGATGATTCTCATTTAGAAAACTCTGAGAATATTATTCACATTAACAAAAATTTTCAGAGTTACAAAAATGAAGGTTATTGGTGATGACAGGTCTTTCTCGATAGGAACCTCTCACTGGGGTGTGTTTTACTTGTATACACAAGAGATCCTCCAATGGTTAAATAATTAAAAACTGGAAAATCCACCAAGGAGGCCTTTTTTTTTTCTTTTTTTCTTTTTCTGAGACAGGGTCTCGCTCTGTTGCCCAGACTGGAGTGCAGCCTCCTGAGTAGCTGGGACACAGGTGCATGCCACCACACCCAGTTAATTAAAAAATTTTTTTTGTAGAGCTGGGATCTCGCTATGTTGTCTAGGCTGGTCTTAAACTCGTGGCCTCAAGTGATCCTCTGGCCTTGTTCTCCCAAAGTGCTGGGATTACGAGTGTTAGCTACCGCACCCAGTGTGGAGGCTTTTCTGTAGATATACACATTCCCAGTGAGAGGTCCCTTTATAGAAATACACAGAAAATCATGTATTGACTATAGTTATATAAATGAAAATGCTACATGATAGGCCTATATGAAACATTTTCTTAAAGATTCTTGAACATATTAACTATCATAAGTTACTCTTTCTATCTGAAAGATAAGTTGATTTTACCATCTCATTTGTAAACATTACCGACAATAAATATTTATTTTCAAATTATGTACCTGTTTATTTCCGAGAATAAAGGACAAAAGGAAAAGGCTCCCCTGTGTCCTTCCTCTCTTTCTAATAAAAACACAGACCTCTGCCACATGGATGGCTGGGACCAAGGAAAATAGACCACCAACAAAAGATAGGTCATCTAATTACGTACATATTTCCCTTGTTATTCCTGAGACTTTAGTAAAAACCTTAATTAAATGTTCCAGTTTTGTCTCACCTGTGCTATAAAGCACAGACTTATGTCATGATTAGTTCAGCATTAACAGGCAGAAGCCTCTCTAGGAGCAAACTGGGGGGGACAAGGACAACAGCGTCACACAGGGTTTCCTGAAGAATGGTACTTCTACTGCATTCCTAAGAATCACTCGAGATTAAAAATGCAGATCCGGCACCCATCCCAGATACAATGTTTGTGGTAGGTGGCAGGAATAGGCATTTTTTAAAGCTTCCCAAGTGATTCTTACACTAAGGCTTGAGAATCATTGTGAACCATCGCTTTTTAAGACTGGTTCTCAAAGTGTGGGCAAGAGACCCCTGGGGTTGGGTCCCTGAGATCCCTTCAGGGACTCTTCAAAGTTAAACCTTTTCTCAAAATCACACTAAGGTGTTATTTGCTTCTTATTCATTCTTTCATGAGTATACAGTAGTATTTTTCACAGGCTACATGATGTGTAATATTGCAACAGAGTGAATGTAGAAGCAGATAGGAGAATCCATCTGTCTTCAAGTCAGAAAGTAAGATATTTTCAAAAAATGGAAAACAACGCCACTCTTCTCACTAAATCTCTTTGTGTTTTGGAAGTTATATATTTAAATGATATTTTAAACTTTAATGTGTGTGTGTATATATATATATTACCCATATAAACAAAAAGTCTTGAGACCAAAAGGTGTGAGAACTGCTGCTTTATAGCATACATCTAGCACCCTATGAACATTACTGCTGCTGTGGGACTTCGCACACTCAATGTATACTTTACTTTAAATCTGATTGAATAGATCCTTTGCAAAAAAGCTTCTTAAACTTATTTTCAGGCAAAGGGATTTAATTTGACGGTGAAACATTAAAGTCTAACTTGTTTGAGTTAGAAGTCTAAGATACAAAGCATGTTTTCCTTGGTGACATCAAAATGTAATAAATAATCCTTTAATGAGGCGGTCCCCAACCCCTGGGCTGTGGCTAGTTAGGAAATGGGCCGCACGTCATTGACGGATGCCACACCCCATTCTACCCATTCCCGTCCGTGGAGAAACTGTCTTCCATGAAACCGGTCCCTGGTGCCAAAAAAGGTTGGGGATGGCCGCTCTAATGTATACACAGGTTGACTCTGATGTCTGAAATATAAAACCATACTTCATGTGACGCATTTAAAAAATATTCATTAATTAGTAATGTAACAAACAGGCATTAGATTCTAAGTGAGTGGTGGCAAATGAATGGCTCATCCCAAATGTTAGCTAAAGACAAATGCCCAACTTTTCAAAGAAAATAAAAGGGAATGAACTAGGGTTTGTAGCAGAATGTAATTTTTAAAAAGTTTACATTTTTAGAAAGGGTAGAAATTTGAGTAGGCAGATTAATATTGCCACTGTAGTAAACCACACAATTTTATTCTTCAATGAAAATACATCTTAGATACTGTTGCCAAATTAATGTTTGGGTGTATCTTGCCAATACAGAATGAAAACCAAGAACACGTGAAAGTTAGGCATAGCTGTGGTAAAACCAGGTCTCTCTAACCTTTTGATCATATGTGAGTTTTAAAATAATTACATTGATGCTTTTTAACCTGCCACTTATAATTTTTTAAAGTATTGTGTCATTTAAAAACGCTGAGGCAGCTAACATTTAAATAAATCCCTGCTGTTTGGGATTGATGTTTGAATGACAGATGCTGTGAACATATTTGCTAATTTATATGATATTTAGACTGTAAATCGTACACCTATTTAATATATCTTATGTTGATTACTTGGTATTTGAAAATAAGCATATTTTTCTTTTGAGTAGCCTTTTGGAAAAAGTACACTGAATATATTTTCCAGTCATATGTTACTTTCCTAACATGTACTTACTTAAAAATCTTCTCATCTGGAGAGTTAAACAGTAGGTGAACCAAAAGTCCAGCAAATCTGACTTTTTCTGTCCCCCATTTTGGTTTGTCCACTTACAACCATCATTTCTCTGCAAATTTTCCACTTAGTCTATCAAAAATCAATGCTCTGAAAGTTTTATAAAAGGTTCAGCAGTTTTTTGGAGTCTCTGAATGATTACAGCATTCTGTAAATCTGCTTCTTCCAGCGTGAGTGTTTCATCTAGCAATTTGAGGAAAGGAAGAGCTGTTGCCAGGGAAAAGGGAGGACTTCTTTGAGATCCTTGGTGTTGTTCGATGAAGTCTTTGATGTGGCTTACCCTGTAAAACAGCAGAAACTATTAATATAATTTTATGAAAAACCGAATTGGCCAATTTAAGGCAATAAGAACATGTAAAGGTATCTGGATATGTTAATACACAGAATAATCAAATTATGATATAACTGGTCATCTGGGCTATCTTTTAAAGGCTGACCCCTAGATATCTGATGATAGTAAGGAATTACTGTTGATTATTGTAGGTGTGATAAAGGTATCATGCTATGTTTTTAAAGAATTCTCATCTTTTTTTGTTTTTTAAGAGATAGGGTTTCATTATGTTACTCGCACTGCAATGCAGTGGCTACTCACAGGCACGATCATTGCTTACTACAGTCTTACATTCCTGGGCTCAAGTGATCCTCCTGCCTCAGCCTCTCAAATAGCTAGGACTACAGGCACAAGCTGCCTCACCTGGCCTGTTCTCATCTTTTAGAGACATATTCTGAAATATGTACATATGAAACTATATGAAGTCTAGGATTTGCATAAAGATAGTTCAGTGGGAGCTGATCATTATATCCTCTCTTTGCTTTTGCTATATCTGAAATTTTCTATAATATGGAGTTTATAAATCTATATAACTACCCAATGATCCTACACAGACACACGTTGTACCTCTTAAATACCAGGTCAGGATGTGCTTCAAAAATCCAATTAGGAAAAATTTAACTCAGTGCAGGTGGGATTTCAGCTAGTATAATGAAAACAGTGCTGTTATCCACTATAATACAATCATTGCCGTCTTTGAATGCAGCTCAAAGTTATGCTCACCTGTGTGTGCATGCACATGCGTAGAGGAAGAGCGCACACATGGTTGATCAATTCAAAACTAAGACTGATTTTAAGATACATCACTATTTTATGTTTTACTAAAATTTTTTAAAAATCCAGACTGTGACAAAGCATTTTCTTAACACTTAAAATTTTATTTTATGTTCACTGATAGAGCACTTTTAGACTTAATTTCACGTAAACACTTACCAAATCACTCATGTGCTTCCATAAAATGGAAAATGTAAAGTAAGATAAAATAGTTAAGTGGACTATTCCAAACACTTGAATATTATTCAGACTTGGATCCTATGAATCATTTTTGATTCAGTCATTAATGTACATGTTTTTCCACAGAATACCTACCCTCTGTATCAACAGATATGTTGGCGATATAGAATTGCTTTTAAAAGTGCTCCGTTACTGTCCTGGAATGGTCTTTCATTCGGCTGACACTGGTTCTGCATAGTTTGAGGCAGATGCTAAGGCAAAGACAATTGTGTCATGATTGCCACATGGCCAACCATGGATTATAGGATGCATCCCCATTTCAGAGATGCTAAAATGTGAAAAAATGTGGAACTCAGAATTAATGAAATACAGCACAGCACTTAAGACAGAATTCTCCCATCCAAAGAATTCACTCACATTTACCATGTGCCACTCACTCACAGGACATGATCCTGTGTACGTGTTTCGATAACAAAAATTGGATAATTAAAGGCTAAAGCTTATGTCAATAAATATAAATACAAAAAGCGAGAAAACAAAGATTATAGGAATCAGGAAATATTTTTGGAGGTAGAAAGATTTGAGTGTGATCTTAAAAGACAGGTAAGATATGGAAAGGTTAGATAAATGAAGCTATTATATGTGACAGACAAGAATGATGGTGAAAAGATTGGAAGGTAACAGGCTTAACAAATTTGTGTTTTAAGAATAAAAAAAATTTCTATAAGTACCCAATCTTCCTTTGCAAATCTCATAAACAGAATTAAAAAAAAACCAAGCTAATATTAATATTCTGCAACACTGACAACATAAGAAAATGGAGAAGCATCTAAAGAACTGTCAGTAAATTAGTAATCAAACATTTCCTATATCCAGTCAAGCTGTACAGAGGCAAAGTGAACAAACATTCGTGTATTTCTGTATAAAAGATTAATCACAAATATTTTCTAGTTAACTAAAAAGTAAATCAAAATAAGGAACTTTAGTATTTGGAAGTAGCTGAATGAATGACGTGGCAATAAGCTCTAATAAAGTTCACTACAGAGTTTAAGAAAAATAATTGTTTTTTAGGGTAAAAAAGACAAAGCAATTTTTTTTTTTTTTTTTGAGACAGAGTCTCGCTTTTGTTGCCCAGGCTAGAGTGAGTGCCCTGGCGTCAGCCTAGCTCACAGCAACCTCAACCACCTGGGGGGCTCAAGGGATCCCTCTGCCTCAGCCTCCCAAGTAGCTGGGACTACAGACATGCGCCACCATGCCCGGCTAATTTTTTCTATATATTTTTAGCTGTCCAATTAATTTCTTTCTATTTTTGGTAGAGATGGGGTCTCGCTCTTGCTCAGGCTGGTTTCGAACTCCTGAGCTCAAACAATCCACCCGCCTCGGCCTCCCAGAGTGCTAGGATTACAGGCGTGAGCCACCGCGCCCGGCCTGACAAAGCAATTTTTAAAACTTAGTCTTGAAGATATATTATTAAATATTCAAATTAAACAAAGTCTGATTAATCATCACTCAATAAATATTGTTGGGCAGCTTCAGTCATATAGGGGAAAAAAAGCCTAAAGTGATTCGCTGTTACTGAAAACGTTGTAAGTACTTTTCTAGATAAGGAAGCTGAGATTAAAATATATTTCCTTAAAAAGAAATAAATAAGCTTAGGTAAGAAAAGTAAATCCCACTCCCATTTTTTTATATCTTTAGTTTGCCCTTCTTTTCATTTGAAAGGAATCTGGGTCACAGAAAAACATTCCAGGACACCAGTCCAAACATATGCTGCTTCTATTGTTATGATAATCAGTTCCCTGATTCTAGTTGTCTAAAGCGGTTTTGACATTTATAAATAATGTAAGTGAAATGCCCTCAAGAGAGTCAAATGCATAGAAAGTGCTCAAAAAGTAGTAGCTAAAAACAAAACCACAAAAAGAAACTAACAAAGACTGTTAGCCTAGATAAAAAAAACAAAACTCAAGTATTAAGAGACACCTTTAAATATACAGATACAGATAAACAGATAAGCTCAAATTAAAAGGAAGGAGAAAGATACACCAAGCAAACACTAAGGAAGGTGGTGTAGCTATACTAATACCAAGCAAAGTAGATTTCAACACAAAAAGCATTATCAGTGATTAAGAGGGACATGTCATCCTGCTAAAATGGTTGATGAGGTTAGGACATGCTACCCTATAACATGGCACTTTGACATTTGAGCAAACAGTAGAAGCAGCAAGGTCACTCTCACCTTCCCCTCACCCTTCCCCCCGAAAGTAGGCCATAAAATAATTCCATCCTTCCTTTTAAAGTAGGTCATAAAACCTTCATTCTAAGAGGTACAGAGACACAGGGATGCCAAAAGGAATCTGAACAAACGAGCCTCGCGAAGTGCCCCAGTTCATTACCATTAGATCACAGCCCTTTACCCTCCAGTCACATTTCTCCAAAACTACCCGTTTCTTCATCAAACTTAACATAAAATACACACGTCTCCCTGTTTCTTTGGGTCTTCATTTCTGAAGGCACCTGTGTCACGCAAAAAGTATATTAAATAAATTTGTATGCTTTTCTTTTGTTAATCTGTCTTTTGTTATAAGGAGTCTCAGCCATGAACCTAGCGGTGGGTGAGGAGAGAAATCTTTTCTCCCCTACAACTTCAATTAATCACAAAAACACAATTTTATCTCTGCTGGACCTAACTACATAGTTTTAAAATATTTAAAGTAAATGTTGTCAGAACTAATAGAAGAAATAGACAAATCCATAATCATAGTTGGGGCTTTTAGCACACTTCTCTTGCTAACAAATACAATAAGCAGAAAAAAAGCAGTAAGTCATTATAAAGCAATAATTATTAAGACAATGTGGCCTGGCGCAGTGACTCACGCCTGTAATCCCAGCACTTTGGAAGGGCAAGGCTAGAGGATCACTTGAGGCCAAGAGTTTGAGACCAGCTTGGGCAACATAGCAAAATTCTGTCTCCTGAATAGAAAAATTAGCCAGGCATGGTGGCTCGCATCTTCAGTCCCAGCTGCGTGGGAGGCTGAGGCTGGAGGATAGCTTGAGATCAGGAGTTTGAGGTTGCAGTGAACTATGAAGATGCCATTGCACTCTAGCTTGGGTAATAGAGCCAGACCCTGTCTCAAACAAACAAAACCCCCACAAAAATAAACACACAAAAAACAAAAACAAAAATAACTGGAGCCAGGCATTTTACTGTGGGAGAAGTTAGTTACAGATATGCAAAGAAGAAAACTAGAACAAACCCTGTGGACTGAAATTGGAGGTATCTACGTGAACTCATGGTTTTCCACACATAAAGATACAGAGTTAGATGTAAATGTATGCATATATGTGTGTATATGTGTGTGTGCGTGTGTGTATATGCATATGCGTATGTATAGTTTTCTTGATGTCATGTCTTTGTTTGGTTTTGGTATCAGGGTAATGCTGGCCTCACAGAATGAGTCTGGAAGTATTCTCTCCTTTTCAATTTCTTGAAATAGTTAGAGTTTTCTTTTCTGTGTAAGTGTGTGTACATACAGTGCTACCACTATCCACACAAATGGTCTGGGAACAGTGGTGCCCTGATAAGCAAAAAGTATTTAACACATCTACTACTGAGATCCTGGCTTCTCAATACCATTGTCCACTAAAAAGAACCAGAGCTTTTGGAAAAGTATAGAAAGAACCTGAAAAATTTTTTTGTGCCAGAAAACAAGGAAATGCTCAAAGAATTACAGAACATGTCAAAAGAAAACAGGAATTAGTTTAAAGGAGGTCTCACTAACTGTACCTGAGACAATTTGAGTACCAAAATCATGAAGTGTACATATAAGAACTGTACTAGAGTGTAAAGATTGGGGTGAACCTCTTTCTTAATGTCTAATTCCTTTGTCTTAAGATTTGGTGTATAATATATCTTTAGAAAAATAAAAATAAATAAATAATGATGGTAAGAGCTCATAACCTATTAATTTTTTTTTTTTTTGTAGAGACAGGGGTCTTGCTATATTGCCCAGGCTGGTCTACAACTCCTGGGCTCAAGCAATCTTCCTGCCCCAGCCTCCCCAGTAGCTGGGACTACAGGCATCTGCTACCACGCCCGGCTAATTTTTAGTAGAGACGGAGTCTTGCTCTTGCTCAGGGTGGTTGCTGGTCTCGAACACTTGACCTCAAGCAATCCTCCCGCCTCAGCCTCCCAGAGTGCTGGGATTACAAGCATGAGCCACCACACCCAGCCTGTATTTTCATTCTTTTACTATACTTAACAGATGCATATGACAATGACTAATTTTAAAACATTATAAATAATTCTTTTAATATTGCATATCTACTTAAACAGGAAAATGAATCAAATGGTCAGAATGAAAACCCCTAAAACAGACTGAAAATACTACATTAATGTCCAAGAATTTCCATTGTCTTGACATATTATGTTTAGAGAACTATTTATTAAAATCCTTGATCAGTGCTTTCTTTTTCTTTTTCCCAATCCCAGTAGAAGAGTACTTGGTCAGTTCTTAAAAACAACTGCTGACTGAACTGAAAAAAGAAATGAAATTTAAACTTGGAAAAAAAAAAATCAGACAAATACTGAAATGGAAGACTCACCTATGAGAAATGTTAAATTTCTGGACAATCCTTTTCCCATTGGCTAACCAGATCTGTATATTAGTTACAGGCTCCAAGTTATTCAGTGGAACAGCAGACAAATTATTTTTATTTTCAACTTCAATACTCTTTGCTTTAGAAACAATTTTTGGTGTAGCACTAAGAAATTCAGACAACAAGGTTAGATACATGATTTTCCACTGTGCAGAACTTTATTATTAAATAATCACTATAAAAAAACTTACATTAAGTATAGCCTTTATGATGATTTTTGTAAGGCACAGCTGTTTCCCCAATAGCATAAACATACTATATATTAGTAATGTCCACAATATACGATAGTTCTAAGAATCTAATGAAATTTACATATCCAAATAATTTTTAAGCTTGTAAAGTGCTGCGTAAATATATTACTACTTGTATTATTTGAGTAGTGCTTTATAGAATAGATTATTTTAGATGATTCGTGGATCTATGGACTTTACCTACTGCCCAGGTTAAATTTCTGAAGAAATTATAAGTTCTCTATAGAGAGCAGTCTTTGGACTACAAAGGAAAAGAAATAAAGTATTTCCTGATCATTCTGGAAAGACACATCCAGATACTTTTGGATATGTGGATGAACATGTATTACCAATCTTGATAACTAAAATATGAGAATTCATAAAAATCAAAGTTTTCCCATACGTAATCTCTGCATATTCTGTCATAAAGCATAGTTAGAGATGATAAAAACTACAAAACTTGAAAATAACTAAAGGCTTTGACATTGTTTTTTCTTTTTGTTTGTTTGTTTTTTAAGACAGAGTCTGGCTCTGTTGCCCTGGCTAGAGTGAGTGCCATGGCGTCAGCCTAGCTCACAGCAACCTCCAACTCCTGGGCTCAAGCGATCCTCCTGCCTCAGCCTCCCAGTAGCTGGGACTACCAGCGCTTGTCACCATGCCCAGCTAATTTCTTCTAATTTTAGTTGCCTGGCTGATTTTTTTTTCTATTTTTAGTAGAGACAGGGGTCTTGCTCTTGCTCAGGCTGGTCTCGAATTCCTGAGCTCAAGCAATCCTCCTGTCTCGGCTTCCCAGCGTGCTGGGATTATAGGCGTGAGCCATCATGCCCAGCCTAAGGCTTTGATGTTGATACTAATTTTATCAGGCATATTTTCATTTTTATTACCTCAAAATTCATATACTGATCATTGAACACAAAGAGTTACAGGCACTGGTAACTATAAAACAGAACCATAATATTCAAAAGGTAAAAAAAACCATAAAACAATCTTTAAAAGCTAGCATATATACTCTGTAGCATCATGACGAAGCTCAAGTGGTGGGCACAAGGGAGAGAAGAGAATTTATTCATTGAATTCTGTCCTTAATAAGCCAGGCCCTTTTGATTTGATAAAGCTAAAAAGCCTCCATAATTTTTCAGTGTTATGCCAACAGATATTAATATACACTAGGGTAAATACGACTTAGGAGTCCTCATAAAAATTAACATAAAAAAATCTCATTTTCAGTGGGGAAAAATAAGCTCCATACATGTGGTCTACATGGGTAGAATAATGACAGAATGAATTAATAGTCAGCCTCTGCTTATGGAAAATACAGGTAATAAGCACACTCACCTTCCCAGTCTGTGACCCTGTCCCGAAAAGGGCTGAAACACAGGCTTCGTAGAGACACACACTTCATTTTTCTTATCTTCAACTTTAACATCCACCTCCTCTTTATTAAAAATTCCCTGTAATTCTGAAGGTAATTCCCTTAAAAGGCAAAGAAACAAAATGAAAAAGCTCCCACTGTTTTTTCTTTCCCTGAAAAACATATTTTGTATGCAAAAAGAACTGGATAATATATCAAAATATAAAATAAGCAAATAATTTTCTCTACAATGAGACTAAATGTATTTAAAACAATATTAGTTAAATAATATGAATACTGAAAACCCAGGAAAACAATATAAAGTAATTTTTAAGACCATAAATTCATAAACAGCATGAGTTTTATAGTAGTACATAGAATAGTACTAAGTTTATGAAATATTTGATGATTATATACTGCTACATTTAAACAATTTCAATTTTTTTAACAGATGACATTTCACTATGTTTTCCACGCTGGACAATTTGATCATTTTTATAGGTGCACAAACAGGACTAAAAATGTACCATAAAAATCAGATCTCACTTCAATTTTTAAATGAAAATAGAGATTGACTCTGGAAATGACAACAGTAAAGTATCAAACACATGAGAATTTTAGGCTGGGCGCAGTGGCTCACACCTGTAATCCTAGCTCTCTGGGAGGCTGAGGCCGGCGGATTGCTTGAGCCCAGGACTCTGAGGTTGCTGTGAGCTAGGCTGATGTGACAGACAGCACTCACTCTAGCCAGGGCAACAAAGTGAGACTCTGTCTCAAAAAAAAAAAAAGAAATTAACAGTCCTTGTAACCCCACTCTTATTTTGCAAACGATGGTGTACGATGGTGTAGCCTCTTCTAGATTTTCTCTATACATATAGTAACCCAGTATGATTATTTTATTTTTTCCCATTTGGGTTGAAAGGCATTCAAAGAATGGGAGATAATATTTGCAAATCATATATCTGATAAGGAATTTGTATCCAAAGTATATAAAGAACCCTTATAAGTGAACAAAAATGCCTCTGACAACACTCAATAAACAGCACTGACAAAGCAAAAAAAACTGAACAAAAAGGCAACTAACCCAATTTAAGAAACAGGCAAAGGAAAAAAAATGGACAAAGGATTTGAATACACATTTATTTCTCCCAAGAAAATATGCAAATGGTCAATAAGCACATGAAAAGATGCTCGATATCACTGGTCATTAGACATATTCAAATCAAAACCATAATGATGGCCGGCACGGTGGCTCACACCTGTAATCCTAGCTCTCTGGGAGGCCGAGGCAGGCGGATTGTTTGAGCTCAGGAGTTCGACACCAGCCTGAGCAAGAGTGAGACCCCGTCTCTATTAAAAATAGAAAGAAATTAATTGGATAAATAAAAATATATAGAAAAAATTAGCCGGGCATGGTGGCGCATGTCTGTAGTCCCAGCTACTTGGGAGGCTGAGGCAGATGGATCCCTTAAGCTCAGGTGTTTGAGGTTGCTGTGAGCTAGGCTGACGTCATGGCACTCACTCTAACCCGGGCAACAAAAGCGAGACTCTGTCTCAAAAAAAAAAACAAAAAAAAACATAATGATATACTCCTTCACACCCACTAAGATGACTATAATAATAAAAAAAAAAAAACCCTGACTAACATGTGTTAATTAGGATTAGAAAAATTGGAACCCTCATACACTGCCAGTGGGAATGGTAAATGGTGCAGCCCCTTTGGAATATAGTTTGGCAATTCTTCCTAAAGGTAAACATAGAGTTAACAATTCTGCTGCTAGACATATACTTGAGAAAACTAAAAACCTATGACCAAAAACTTGCACATTTTTCTTGTGTTTTTCACAGTAGTAGCATTACTCATTAACAGCCCAAAATGTGGAAATGATCCAAATGTCTACCAACTGACAAATGCATAAATAAAATGTGGCATACAATGGAATAGTATTTAGCAATAAAAAGGAATGAAGGACTGATACAACCTATAACATGAAGGAACCTTGAAAATATGCTAAATCAAAGAAGTCAGACATGAAAAGCCATATAGTATGTATTAGGTTATTAAGAACGAAATGTCCCATTTCCTTAAGTACTAAGTTTGGTTTGACAGTAGATATCTCTGACATTTCACTTTGACACCTCTTGTTTTATCTTAATATGAAGGTACATCCTTAGCCTTTTAAATGCATGTTTTGGCTTGTGATTTATCTTTCAAATTTCTTTTAGAGCAATTTTTGTGAAACCATGGATGAGTCAAAAATTCATGTTATTTTTAAATATGAGTTCTGTCGTGGAACCAACACAGTGCAGACAGCTCAAGTATCAACAAAGTGTTTGGGAAGGATGTGGTTAATGAATGCACACTATGTGGATGGTTTGAGAAGTTCTGTTCTGCTGATTTTAATCTTGAAAATGAGACATGTGGATGACCTGAGACCAAGGCAGATAATGATGAGCTGAAAGACATAGTGGAAGCGAATCCATCTCAACCTGTACGTTAATTAGCAGCAAGGTTTGGTGTTACTATTCCAACAATAACAGATCATTGGAAACAAATCGGCAAGATAAAGAAGCTGGATAGATGGGCTGTGCATGAATTAAATGAGCATCAGAAGAGAAACCATCTTGAAGCTTGACTTTCTTTGCTTTCACGACATAAAGGTGAACTATTTCTACACCATATCGTTACATGTGATAAAAAATGGATTTTTTTTGACAATCTCAAGTGTTCGGCACAATGACTGCATAAAGACAAAGTGTCGAAACACAGTCCAAAACCAAATATTCATCAAAAAAAGTTAATGGTGTCTGTTTGGTGGTCCAGCACTGGTATTATCCACTACAGCTTCATGAAACCTGGTCATTCGATTACAGCGGATGTCTACTGCAACCAACCTGGACGAAATGAGGATGCTTGCCAGTAAGCAGCCGAGATTGGTCAACAGAGACAGGCCAATCCTCTTGCAAGACAACGTTCGACCACGTGTTGCACAAACAATGCTGCTCAAACTACAGCAGTTGGACTTGGAAACTATCAGTCCATTGTATTCGTCAGAACTTGCAACACCTGACTACCACTTTTTCTAGGCTTTGGACAACTTCTTTTTTTTTGTTTTTTTTTATTTTTTTGAGACACAGTCTCACTCTGTTGCCCGGGCTAGAGTGCCATGGCGTCAGTCTCACAGCAACCTCAAACTCCTGGGCTCAAGCAATCCTTCTGCCTCAGCCTCCTCAGTAGCTGGGACTACAGGCATGTGCCACCATGCTCAGCTAATCTTTTCTATATATTTTTAGTTGTCCAGCTAATATTTTTCTATTTTTAGTAGAGACAGGGTCTCGCTCTTGCTCAGGCTGGTCATGAACTCTTGACCTTGAGCGATCCTGCCGCCTCGGCCTCCCAGAGTGCTAGGATTACAGGTGTGAGCCAGGACCACTTCTTGCAAGGAAAAATATTCAATTCTAAACGAGCTGTGGAAAACGCCTTTTGTGATTTCATCACCACTTGCTCTCTAGACTTCTTTAGTGCTGGTATAAACTATCATTAAGATGGCTAAACTGTGTCGATAGTTTAGGCACATACTTTGATTAATTGTACTGCTTCTTGTTTGAGATATAATAAACTGCCCTTTTGACTCAAACTTGGATATTTCATATTTAATGACATATTATATATTTCCATTTATATGTCTAAATTCCATTTGTCTAGAACAGGCAAATCCATGGAGACAGAAGGTAGATTAGCGGTTATGTAGGGATGTAGGGAAGGGAAAAAGGAGAGTCACTGCTAGTATCAAATTTCATTTTAGGGTGTTGAAGATGTTCTGAAATTAGATAGTGCTGATGGTTGTACAACTCTGTGAATATACTAAAAAATACTGAATTTGTATCCTTTAAAGGGATGAATTTTATAGTAGATTAATAATATCTCAACAAAGCTGTCATATTAAAATATACTTAAATATAAGAATAGTCATATGTTTTATAGTGATAAAATTAAAATAACCTAAATTGCCAAGAACTACTAACTACATATATATTAATATATAAATTATGGGTCATCATTGTAATAAAAGAGGCAGATATATTCCAATATTTCATAATGAAAAATTCAAAATTGTTTTAAAAATAATCATCTGCATATTGTGTATGAATCTATGCACAGAAAGTGTCAGAATGAGCTGGTATGATAGTACATGCTATAGTCCTGGCTACTCAGGAGGCTGAGGTGGGAGGATCACTTGAGCCCAGGAGTTCAAGGCCAGCCTGAGCAATATAGTGAGACATGGTCTCTTAAAAAAAAAAAAAAAAAAAGCCAAAATAAAATTTAACAAAAATGTTAATAACAGTTACTTCTGGGTAGTTAAATTATAAGTGATTTTCAAGTTCTTCTTAATATTTAAAAAAATTTTCTAGATCAGGTATGTATAATACTTAGAATCATAAATATAATAAATATCACAACTTTAAAGACTCTAAAGATATAAATATCTAAACATAAATATTAAATAAGAAAGATGTGGTATTAGGGAATACTTGGCAAAGTGAATTAGTTTGAGATTTTGGCTGATCAGAATTCATGTTCCTAAAATTTCTTCAAAATTACAGTTGTGATTACCTTAAGAAACCCATCTTATGAAAATGTGAACTTACAAAACAAAAAGTATATATCTGTGAATGCGTGTGTGAGAACATTAAAATAGGTTCTTTCATATGAAACATGCCTAAAATATCCTTCTATTACAAAGACTGCTTACCCCTTTTTGATAGAGTTCAGGAACTGCTGATTTGCACCATCAGAATAACTTCTGAAATCATCATTAACTGTGAATCCATTTTTCCATAATTTTATACTTACATCAACCTGCAGAACAGTAAGAAACAAAATGTATCATGTTAATAAAATGTAAGCCAGGCGTGGTGGCTCATGCCAGTAATCCTAGTACTCTGGGAGGCCGAGGCAGGAGGATCGTTTGAGCTCAGGAGTTCGAGATCAGCCTGAGTAAGAGTGAGATTCTGTCTCTACTATAAATAGAAAGAAATCAGCCAAACAACTGAAAATAGAAAAAATTAGCCGGGCATGGTGGTGCGTGCCTGCAGTCCCAGCTACCCGGGAGGCTGAGGCAGAAGGATGGCTTGAGCCCAGGAGTTTCAGGTTGCTGGGAGCTAGGCTGATGCCACGGCACTCTAGCCAGGGCAACAGTGTGAGACTCTGTCTAAAAAAAAAAAAAAAAGAAAAGAAAAGAAAAAAAAATAGAATAAAATGTAGTAGATAAAAAGTCCTTTGAAAATTTCTTCTATCACTGTATAATTTATGTATCCTTCTTATGAGCAAACTTCAAATGTAAAATATTTTTAAAAATACATATATTATGGCCAGGCGCGGTCGCTCAAGCCTGTAATCCTAGTACTCTGGGAGGCCGAGGCGGGCGGATCGCTCAAGGTCAGGAGTTCGAGACCAGCCTGAGCGAGAGCGAGACCCGGTCTCTACCAAAAATAGAAAGAAATCATTTGGACAACTAAAAATCTATATAGAAAAAATCAGCCGGGCATGGTGGCGCATGTCTGTAGTCCCAGCTACTCGGGAGGCCTGAGGCAGTAGGATTGCTCGAGCCCAGGGGTTTGAGGTTGCTGTGAGCTAGGGTGATGCCACGGCACTCTACTCTGGGCAACAGAGTGAGACTCTGCCTCCAAAAAAAAAAAAAAAAAAGTACATATATTATGATTCATTATGGGAAATATTTAATAATTTTAAGAGAATCCATTTGGAAAAATGTTCTGTGTCCCGTCTGTCTCAGAGGTCAACTGAGGTAGAGCCTTCTGTCTAGAACAAACTTCTCAACAGTTAGAGAAGGACTTTATTTGAAATGACTTTGAATACTTTAGAATAATGTACAGAAGAGAAAAAAACTATGATCAATTAATGGCTCTACCTTCAAATATAAAATATCAGTGTTAGGCTGTTATTATCAATATCTCATCCCTCAATGTTTTCAGCTCATAAGAAGGATATTTATTCACTCATTCAATCAAAGAAACAAGGTAAGCCACCATAGAAATCTATAAAGGTTCAGAAACAGAGCAGAATGCAGGATGCTCAGACTGAACATAAGAGGACTGAGTGAAAAACTGTTTAAGAAGATATGAAAAAAAAAAAAGAAGATATGAGACTATAAGAGCCCCTCCCTTGTTTCATTCATTCAATCATTTATTCATTCAACATGTGTTTACTGAGTACCTAATAAGTAACAGACATTGGGGGAAAATAATCATAATAATAACAGCATGTACTATAAGCATTTCCATAAGGCGCGCATGCGCGCGTGTGCGTGTGCGTGTGTGTGTGTGTGTGTGTGTGTGTGTGTGTGTGTGTGTGTTGATGGGGAGAGGGATGGGGAGAAGAAAGAGGAGAGGGAGAGCGGAAAGCAGAGGGAGGGAGGGAGGAAGAGAGTACAAGAGTGCGTGTGACATTTAGTATGTACCAGACACTGTTTAAAGCACCTTCCCTACATAAACTTATTTACTCCTCCCAACATCTCCATAAGGTAGGCATTATCATTTTTACAGAGGATGAGACAGAAACACGGAAGATTACTTACATTACCCAAAGTCACACAGTCAGTAAGGGATGGAGCTGAAGCTTGAAACTAGGGAGTCTGCATCCAGAACCCATACCCTTAACCACTATACTGTATCATCCCTTTTATACCTATAACCAAACTGCCAAGTCTCTCTGCTCTCTCACGGTACTCACATAAAGACAACGAACAAAACAAACAGAAAAAGAGCACATTAAAAATGATACTGAGGAAAAGAGAAGAAACTTAAAAACAAAATCCTGCTGTTTTCCAACTTGGGCCCAACAGGATGGATGGCTACTGCAAAGAAGGGTGGTGAGAAGAAGGGACATTCTGCCATCAATGAGGTGGTGACCCAAGAATACACCATCAACATTCACAAGCACATCCATGGAGTGGGCTTTAAGGACGACATCCTCAGACACCCAAAGGGATCCAGAAATTTGCCATGAAGGAGATGGGGCTCCAGATGTAACAATGCCAGAAAAAGCCACAGTGGTCTTCTGCTCTTTCCTTTCTCGTTTGCCCACACCTCAAGAATGAGGTTGGGTAAAAGCCCAGGGGGGAATTGAAATGGCCCGTTCCAATAAAGGGGTGCAAGGTAAACACTGGGGAAAGGGTCTAAAAATTCTGTGAAGGCACAGGCCTAGCTAAAAATAATGATAATAATTAGTCAGTGTCCCCTTGTTTGCTCCTCTATAATTGCTACTCTGGAGTCACATAGCTGGTGGTCATAAAGAGTCTTAACTTTCTCCATAAATAACAACATCTTTTCAAAACCTAAGGGTAGTTTCTGAGGTATCTTCCAGGTCGTGCACTCCAGTGGATTGGTTGACCAACCCAGATGTGCAGCCCATACCAACAAACTGACTCAATAGGAATTGTGACCCCAACTCAGGAATAAATTCAACACAAGATTTTACCCTAATTGCCTAATCTTTTGCCCGCCAAACTGTCTTTAAAAACTTTGTCTTCCAAGTTCTCTGGGAGGGAGATTTGAGGAATGCCTTCTGTCTATCCACTTAGTGCTCCACGGAATTAAATCCTTTATCTGCTGTAACACCTGCTGTCTCAGTATACTGGCTTCCTCTTGGGCAGTGGGCAATGAACCCAGGTGGGCAGTAATGGCACTCTGGGAGGCCAAGGCAGGATGATCACTTGAGGTTAGGATTTCGAGACCAGCCTGAGCAAGAGAGAGTGAGACCCCGTCTCTACAAAAAAAAAAAAAAAAAATAGAAAACTTAGCCAGGCGTGGTGGTATGTGCCTGTAGTTCCAGCTACTCAGGAAGGTGAGGCAGGAGGATTGCTTGAGCTCAGGAGTTGAGGCTGCAATGAGCTATGATGATAGATAGCACTGTACTCTAGCCAGGATGACAGAGCATGACTCTGACTTCAGAGGGGGGGGAGAGGGAGAGGGAGGGGGGGGGAGAGAGAGAGAGAGAGAGAGAGAGAGAGAGAGAGAGAGAGAGAGAGAGCGAGAGCGCTAGAGAGAGACACAGAGAAAGTTATTGATAGACACTCTGGATGAAGGGGCGAGCGGGGGGGAAACACGTGTCG
>CAUYSK010032765.1:0-46548 GCA_963575035.1 Avahi laniger | reverse complement strand
TGTCCAATTAATTTCTTTCTATTTTTGGTAGAGACGGGGTCTCGCTCTTGCTCAGGCTGGTCTCGAACTCCTGAGCTCAAACAATCCGCCCGCCTCGGCCTCCCAGAGTGCTAGGATTACAGGCGTGAGCCACTGCGCCCGGCTCTGGTTTATATCTTACATGTTTTTTTCTACCAGCAGTGATGACTGGAAAATCGGCTCTCAAAACAACAAAAATAACAAAAAGTTCTGATTGGCAGTATTTTCCCATTTTTGAAGTATAAATACTCCCATCATGTCCAATTTGAAGCTACCCATGTGACTTCACACACGGTTAGTTAGGAAAGATGTGCACAGTTGGCTCTGCCGGCTGGTGGATGCCAGCTCTAGCACATCCCTGCACCAGAAATGTATTTTGACATAAGGGTTGAGAGAGATCCAGTTTCTACTTTTTCTCTTTTTCCCAAACAGCTGAAGTAGATGTTGAGGCACATATATATATAGGACTATAACTTTCATTAAAATAGCTAAGCTTTCATTCTAACATAAATTCATCAATTACATTCTTATTTACTGTATCACGTGTATAACGCAAGCTTATACTTTAGCATAGGGTTTCACTGTTAAAAAATGTCTGAAACCGTGGTGCCGAGTCTTCAGCAAGACGTGGGGATGGATGGGGCAGAGAAAGGCATGTCTCTAACTTATCAAATTGCTAGAGTTTTCTTTAGATCTTCAATTCTCCCGCTCGCCTCACCCCAGTATATCTTAAGTACTAAATTCCTTCATCTTCTGTATTTCTGTTTTTTTGTTGTAGTTTTCATTTTTTACCTACCATCAAAAACTCACCTGACAGTAAAAAGATCAGTGGTTTCAGGGTGTGGGGGGATGACTAGGTGGAGCACAAAGGGTTGTTAGGGCAGTGAAACTTCCCTGTATGATACCGTAAAGGTGGATACATGTCATCGTCCAAACTTGTAGAATGCACAACACCAAGAGTGAACCCTAGTGTAAACTATGAACTTTGGGTGATTACGATGTGTCAGTGTAGGTTTATCAAGTGTAACAAATGTACCACTCTGATGGGGGATGTTGATAATGAAGAGGCCATGCCTTTTTGGGGTAAGGAATATATGGAGGATCTCTGTACCTTCCACTCAATTTTGCTGTCAATCAAAAATTGCTCTAAAAATTAGTCTATTAAAAATAACAAAAAACTCATCTCAAATCCTTTGTCATACTAAAGTGCAAATGACTGATGAAAAGTTCAAGTGCTGCGTCTCCTAAGGGTCTTTGTCTTTTACCAGGGAAGGAAGCTATAAAGCTGATGGGCTAAAGCTCTGGGTTAGGCAGTGGGTGGGTGTGAGAGTTTCCAGGACCTCACAGCCGTCCCATGAATCATAAGGAGAGGAGGGGAGCAGAGATAAGAGACAGGAGGCAAAACGGAAAGAGCAGAGGATTTGATTTGAGGGCACAAGACTTGGTTTTGGTCATGGCTCTATCACTTCCTCGATGAGTGATCTTGAGAACAGCCTGAGACTCATTTTTCTCACTTGAATAACAAGCTTAAGAATAGAGCATCCTATCTGTGCTTTACTGAGGATAAATTGAGATAATATATGAGAACACACTTCATTAACTGAATTTATACAAAAATATTGGTTATTAGTTCACAAAGAAGGCAGATGTGCTTTTGAAACATTCAGACTTTGGATTGACAATGGGGTCAGTCTGCCTGGATCCCATCATTTTTACTCTCCTTTTCCAATAGCTTGGTGTCTCAACTTTCTCATCCTAAAATAGGAATAGCAAAATTTCTCTCTCCTGGTGATTTTAAAGGGTGAAATGGGTATGTTTGTAAAGTATGTAGAAAAGTATCTGTCTCTCCTCACTCCCGCCCCAGTAAGCGCTCAACCAAAGTTATTGCTATTTCCTTCCAAAACCCATTAGTGTCTGTACATGAAGTTAAGCTCAATCAAAAGTCATGCCCCACTGCCCCAGAAAAGAAGGAAACTGCGACTTTCCCATTATTTTTATTAGGGCAGGCATCACCTTCTACTTCCCCCGGTTCACTGCTCTTATCACTCACCTCAACCCCTTGGATGGGTGCGAGGCATTTGCCCCCACCCCACTATTAAAATTGCAGCTGTTTGAGAGGAAGTAAACTGTAAAGGGTTCTTTGGACAGTTAAAAGTGAAGCCATGCATTTAGAAAGGGAGAGAATTTTAAAAATACAGAACAGTGATCAATTCTTTTTCAACCTGTGAGGTACAGTTGAGAGCACGGTATGTAAGTGGAGACTAGAAAAACCCTGATTCTTTGTTGCTATTGTTATATTTTTGCAAAGGATGTTTCTTCTTCTTTTCTTCACATCTGTGTTTTCAGTTGCCACCTGTCTTCTTGGATGGAAATAACTGCTGGTCTGTGAATTTCTCTGGGAGTGGGGAGGTTCTGAACCTCGCGTGTGATTGCTCTCCTCAGTTCAGTAACGAGATCAGTCACCAAGTGACTTTTGGTCTCTGGTGATGGCTGCCACCTCTTGTTTTCATGAGAAATGATAGGGCAAATGAATCAGTCCCTCGGACCCTTCAAGAATGGCACGCGATGCTCAGGCTAACCTCAACAGTAGCTGTAGCTAAAGAGGTTTCAAAAAAAAAACAAAGTCCCCAGAAACCCTTCTTCCAGAAATACAGGCATGTATCTGATGCATCTGGCTTCCTTCTCTTTTTCTCTATTTGCCTCTTATTTGGCTTTCTGGATTTCATTTAACTTTTTTAAAAACACTGAAGTATGATTTTTAGTTTAATAAAAAAGCAGTGATATAGTAACCTGTGATCTTCCCCTGTAAGGTAAGATTCAATATAATTACTTGTCAAGACAGGTATTTTGAATAGTAGAAGAGGACAGGTATGTTTGCTCTTCTAATCATCAGTCACCTTCTAGTCAACAAGTGCAATCTTAGAAAGATCTTTTTGATTATGCTGCACTGTTGATTTCCTTTTTAACCCGAGATAACCTTTGTTTCAATGACTGTTTTCATAACCTGTGCTGTGTTTTTTCCTATGTTGTTTTTCTGTTTTTTTAAACTAAAATGATTTTCTTTATTTTAAATACTTAGAATCATATGTGCAATAAAATTATTCTTAAGTCATAGGAGAAAAACAAAGTACAGGACAGAGCAATTCTAAATGAAACCCAAATCTAAACTACTTTTTAAATCAGCTTTGTAAATAATTACTTGTTTATGAAGGAGGAGACAATTCATGTGAGAGGAGTGGGAAGAATTTTGGTTTCTTTGAAATTTTATTATTGTTCCTATATATTTATCTGCTAGAAAGAAAGCAAATTGGTAGCATTTTGGGGTTCTTTAGTCACTAATCATATTTCACGAGCAGTCTTTGGGATTGCTAGAATTCAGTGTATAAGTCTGGATAAAGTGAAACTCTGAAGCTGTGAGCAGTAGGATGGTGAATAAAGGCGGTAGAAAAGGAAACTTTGATTTTGGAGAAACTGGTTTAGCACTATACACAGGACAGAAAAAGTCAACTTTTGGCCAAAACATCCATCTTTTAAACAAGTAGAATTTTAATCAAGTGAACAGGTAAGACTTCAGTCTGCATGTTTATTTTTGTCTATTTATACTAATTCTTTAAAATCACTCAGATCAAAGGAGTTGGATTAGGTAGCATTATGCTTATACATTTGAGTAAATCAATGTACACAATAAAAATGTTATAAGATTATAAGAAACACCAAACTGGCCTAGATCTATGACCCATCCACCCAAATTCTGCCTGTTTTAGACCAATCCAAGGGTAATATGTTTGGTGCCTTGACGGTTTCCCTCCAGACAACGTCTAAATTTTTGGAAGAGCCCATAAACAATGCCTCGAACAGTTTTGGTAAATGTTTGGCTTAGTAATGGTTAATATTTCTCAAACAAATGAATGAAAGATAAAGTATACCATCATGTAATTATCTACATTACCTTGGAGCTAATCTTATGTTTATGTTACTTATTTTGTATGATGAGTTTTTTGTTTTAAGTGTCCTGCATTGTCTTAAAAAGTTACCTATCTTAAGCATCAAGAAAATTCTTTTACTGCTTTGGTATTAAAAGATTTGATTTAATTAGTCTTAAAGCATAAGACAAGGAATGACGTACCTCCTCATTTGTTATATTCCCTACCCCAGGTGAAGCCCCGTCTCACTTGGAAGTAGGAGGACACTGGCCTAACTTGTAAACAATAAACTCATAAGAAGACAAAGTGTTTTGCAGAGTATTTATAGTAAATAGCATGGCCTACCTGAAGGATAAATTTTAATTAATTATGACTACTCCTTAACACCAGGGATGTTACAAGATTAACAGGAGCAGATAAGAAAGAGAAGCATGATTATTAGTAATGCTGGTAGAAGGTTAATTATAGGGGAATGAACTATTACTATGTGGTAATAATTTATAGCAATAGACCCTAACAAAGCTTTTATAGCATATACTAATATCATTTTTGAAAGACCTGCAGGGAATAAAAGGAGGAAGGAAGCAGAAGCTAATTCCCTTGGCAAACAGAGAATTTGTCGATAGAGAAACTACCATATTTTATAATTTCCAGGAACTAGAAATGGTTTGATTAGCCACATCTGTTGTGAGTATGGGAGTGAGGAGAGGAAGTACTTTGCCATATATTTGCTAATCCAGGTTGGACCTTGAGAAGAATTTGGCTTATTCTTTTGGGTAGAAATGCAATTAATAGAATAGATCCAACTGGAATTTTTAAATGAAAAAATATACTGGATAGAGCAGGACACAGTAGAAGGTCTCTAGATTGAAACAGCTCTATGGTTAAGGCTATGGACGTTTGACCCTGATGGCTTTCTGAAACAATGTTGGGCATTTAAGAGAGGGCTCTAGAGTGGACTTCCTTCCAGTTTAAAATTTAAGAGTTTTGTCATGGGTTAAATATATTCACACTGAGTGTATCCAAAAAATATATCAGTTTCCCATGTATTTAATTATAAAGACTAAAAAATAGCAAACTTTTACACTTTTTCTTTTCTAACACCTTAATTGCTGGAAGAGGAGCATATTTAAGGAATCATTTTAGATTAGTGTTTTACTCATCATACCAGAAAGTCGGCATTGTTTTGAGTGTGCTTTGACAGAATAATTTTTCTACCTTTGGTTTCTCCTCAGTAATGAAACAATTTCAATAGACTGGAAACGTTAAGAGAGTTACTTCAGAAAGTATTTAAACTAGCAGGGACCGAGACCACTTCAAAATTTCTTTACTGGATTCTCCTGGTGCACACCCTGCGGGGCTACTTCAAGTTGGCAGCCCTTTCTAGAGACATGCAGAGAAGCCTGCATACTTTCTTTTTTCAGGGGCTGTAAGTTGCTCTCTCTTCTTTTTTTTTTTTGGACATAGATAAAAGCTCCATTGTTACCAACCCAAGGATACTGCATTATCCCCTGTGGTTCCCCCTTAGAAAGCCCCTCTTGAATTATTATCATTTTGACAAGCCATTTGTTTCCTCCTGAGGTACTGGTACATCATTTAATGCCACGAAAGAACGTAAGAAGCATATTCAGTGTGAAGTAAGAGTTTTGTGCAATCTAACACACACACACACACACACACACACACATGCCCAGGGAGAGAGAGAAATTCCACTAATGGATACCCCAGTTTTTGATAGGCTTTGGACTCCAACCTGGTAGAACATGGAATGTGGAAAGTGGGCCAGGTAGAGTGAGAGACACCAGGTTTCTCCTTGGTCGAAGGGATTCACTGCCTGGGTGGGAATGGCTTGGTCTGCTGTAGCTGGAAGTCTTACTTCCCTATTTCCAACTACGATCCTTTAATACTGTAACATTTTTCCTTAGGAATCTACCACAAAATTGTCTACCTTCATTTGTTTGTCACTGTCCTTTTGTGATGATTTTTTAAATTCTTAAAATTAACCTAAGGTGTAAGCATCCATGCCCTATCCCCTTGTGAATTTAGAATCAAAGTCACAGGAGTTTCAAGTTGGAAGGATCACCTGAAGCAATGGAGTCCAACTTCCTCCTTTCTCATGTAAGAAACTGAAGTCACTAGCCAGATGGGGAAGTTCCTCACCCAAAGATTCACAGCTAGAGGTTATTGTGTGTACCAGATCCCATGAAACCTACAGCCTTGTCTTCCCCAACGTAATTTCTCTGTCCAGAGACATGGGACTTGACACGTGGCACTACTTAGATTAGTAACCTGTGGAGCAAAGGCCTCTGTGGAGGAGTTTTGCAGAATGCGATGGGAGATAAGAAAAATACAGTAAAGGGGAAATGTTTTGAACTCCTGCAGGAATTTTTTGAGGTAGGGTTTAAGGACTGTAGTTTCATCAGAAATCCTACAACAATCTAGCCCCCTAAAATTCCTGCCATTTTTTTAAATAAGGAGGATATTTTCAGCAAATAGTCAGGGGTAGAGGTCATGCATGAGACAGCCAGTCAGGAAGGCAGTTCAATTTCTCCTCCAGGTTTGCTTTAGTCATGCTATATTAAAACTTGTGAGAATTTTCCCAGAAAAGAAAGCTATATAACAGAATGTTAAAATTGAAATTTCAACCAGGCATCCAGATAAAATAAATGCAAAATTCCCAAGTTAGTTGCTAAATCACAACATGCAGATGGTACAAGCATAATATCCGGGAACATATTCCATAACTCTTAGATTTCTTCAGAGAATGAGTAGAGGGATTTGTGAGATTTCCTTAGGAATGACTAGCAGCTGTGCTACTGGTCCAAACTTTTCGACTTGGGAAAGTTCTATTTCCCACATCAAGCCCAGCAAGCAGGTGCTTCAGTGGGACTACTTAGAGAGCTTAATGTGTGTATCCAGTAGGTCGAGGACACCATAGACAGGCTGATTCCCCACTGGGAAATGTAGATGCAAAAGTTGCTCATTAGTACTTTGTTAGTCAAGCCAGGAACTCACTGCTGCATGGGGCACCCATGGACCAAGAGTAGCGTGTAGACAGCGATAACTGGTGCAGAGCCTTCCTGCTGTTGGACTAGGGGCTAAGAAGGGAGGGACATCCTGGGAGAATGGAGTATCACTTTAAGTCTCAAGAGTTGATGGTGAAGAGGTCCTCTATGATGGACTGTTCAAAGAACTTCTAAAATTGGCTCATATGCATAACCTTTCCCATCTTCCATGCCCAAAGACCATGAAGTCACTCAGCAAAATAAGAACTATAAATCCCCTTACCTCTTCTTCCCGCCCTCGTCTAGAATTGTCAGATAAAATACAAAGGTGCTCAGTTAACTTTGAATTTCAGATGAGCAATGACTATTTTTTATTATAAGTATATCCCAAGCAATCTTTGGGATATACTTACATTAAAAATGTGATTTGCTATTAATCTGAAATTCAGATTTAACTGGCATCTTGTGTTTCTGTTGACTAAATCCAGCATCCTTACTCCCATTCCACCTTTCCCTGAGCAGCTGGTGAGTAGGTGAATAGCGAGAGGAAGGAAAGAACAGAAGTTGTTCTTTATTTGCTGAATTGACACTGTGTTTTGTGTTTCAAAGCTCTTCCCAAAGAGTCCGCAGAAAAGTCAATGGACCTACTGAGTTCTTCAGGCAAGAGCAGGGGATGATTGCCCTACTGAATAAGTTTTAAAAGGATTGAATGAAAATAAAAAATGAAAATTATGTTTTGAGTACACCACAAATCTTTGTTAAATGATCCAGGTCTATCTATATAACTTTGTTTATTGAGCTGTTCCTCTCCAGGACCATAATTAATTACTACTCTTGGAATTTGTGTCCTTCAGAACATATTTTGGGAAATTTTACTTTGTGGTATAACTAAGGGGCCACATTGGAGAATCTTGGCAAAACTTTGATAGGGAACTAGTGTATGTATAATTTAGGTCCCTTAGGGTTTCAAGTAAAAGAAAATTCAACTCAAACAGGCTTAAGCAACAAAATAAATTTTTAGGTTGAGATAATTGTAAGACCCAGTTGTTGGGAGGACTTCGGGGTTGGTTGATCTAGAGGCTCAGCCATGCCAGCAAGGACCTGATTTTTATGCTTCATTTTGTGTTGGTTAGTTTTTTTTGTCTTTCCTCTTTATAGTCCAACATGTAAATTTTATTCTAAGACTGACTCCCTTGTTAATAAGGTGGTTTCAGATTCCAGCAGAGCATAGTGGGAGAGAACAATGTTGCCTCGGCATTCCAAACAGCCAACAGCCTGATTGGTTGGTGATGGGCTAATCCTCTGGTGACTATGGCTGGGATGGAATGTATCGGGGACTTGAAGTCTATGAAGGACTTGGCCGTGGGGCTGAGAGTGTGTATAAGTTTTACCAAAACACACATGCTGTGGAGAAATGTCAGATAGATGATTGCCTAGAGATGAGAGTGGAGAATCCTGAATTATTGTTAGAAAAAAGGAAATGTGAGAATAGATACTGGATCCACCAACAAGTTTCCGCTACAGCTAATAATTTAAATTTCTGTCATTGACTGCATGCAGAGGTGGTACAAAAAGCTATCAGTCTGCATAGGCATCAATCCAAAAGAACATGGCTGTCAGTGAGTGCAGGAGCCTAGCTCCCAAAGCTCTCCCGTTTGCAAGCTGTTAACCCCTCAGTTGTCTAATGGTGCAGGGTCCAAGAGCTCCTAGGGAAGCTGACAAGAGACTGTGATAGGGTGGCGTCCTCAGAAGAATCAAGGCAGTGACAATTTAACAACTGGAACAGATAATATGTAAATATTTTTAACAACGTTTATACTTGTATGCATATGTACCAGCTGAATGATTTTAAAAAAAAAACAACACAATGAGATTTTGCTTCTGCATAGCTCTTCATTTCTCTTAGTTTCCTCATTTGAAAAATGAGTGGGTTGAATTAGATGATTTTAACAATTTCTCTGAGAGCAATGTTTGTGTTGTATTCTAGAACAATTTATATAAGTGAGCTTTTTATTCTATTATACGCTGTGATTTACCTGCCTTAAATAGAATGTCGTAAACAGTTGTTACAAATTTTAAAATGCAGAGAACCAAATTTCCATTTGAAATTTGGCACATTAAACTTAACCGAATTTAAGTCTAAATTTAACTGGATTGTCACATTTAAATTTTCAAATACATTGTTTCTAAGACAGTGAAGATTTTCTTGTTTCTCATTTTCTGTGTTTTGCATGTTACACAAGAGGAAAGAAACAAGCATTCAACACCTTAAAAACCACTAATGCTGTTTTGACTTAGAGAGGCACAAAAAGAAAAATGGCTATAGGAAAATTAGACTTAAGATGGAGGCCATTCATGCACCCGAAGATAATTCAATGGCTGAAGTCATCCACTGATGGCAGCTGCTGTTGGCTGGGTTACCCAAGGGTGGAGGGAGAGGGAGGGGTAGCAGGCACAAGGTCATCCCTCTAATCCCCTAGATCAAATGCCCTCATAGGGCATGGGTTTCTCCAGAACGTCACTGGCTTGCTGTAACACTCGCTGAGAAGCCTACCCAACCTCTTCGATTTTTATCTGGCTAGTCATCTTAGATACAAAAACTACAGGGGAGGAACTTTTCCCTAAGTCAATGGAAAATAAGCAACATTGATAATGTTGTTTCCTACCTCTGACCCCTTTCTTTATCCTCTACCCACCTTGCCAAATCAGAATTGATTATCCCAGAGGGTAGTGTTGTAGGCAAGAATATTATATCTTATTTATTTTCTACATAGAGATAAGCATAAAATGTTTGTGATGTTTTGAATTTTTAGTCTATCTGATGGAGCATTTCAAACATTTGCAGATCTATATTTGTAGATTTTTCTGCACTTTAAGTCATCAAAAATGTCAAAGCCAAGAAAAGCTTTTGACCTTTGTTTTCTCCTATCTTCAGAGCAACATCATGACTCAGTAGATCCTCAAGTCCCTCTTTTCTCTTTATGTATAATTTCTCATATAGTTATAGGTATATATACATCTGTGTTAATCAACTCAGATGAAAAGCTTTGCTTATATAAACTCCCAAGGAAAGACATAGAATCATAAATATAGACACAGATGATCTTATCTTGTAAAAAGTATTTTCTGGGCTGGGTGTGGTAGCTCATGCCTGTAACCCTCGCACTCTGGGAGGCCAAGGCAGGAGGATTGCTTGAGCTCAGGAGTTCCAGACCAGCCTAAGCAAGAGTGAGATCCCTGTCTTTACAAAAAAAAAGAAAAAAGAAAAATTAGCCAGGCATAGTGGCATGCACCTGTAATCCTAGCTGCTTGGGAGGCTGAGGCAGGAGGATCCTTTGAGCTCAGGAGTTTGGGGTTGCAGTGAATTAGACTGATGCAACGGCACTGTATCCAAGGTGATAGAGTTAGACTTTGTCTCAAAAAATATATTTAAAATAAAAAAATAGAGGGAGTATGGTGTAGACCCCATTGCTGAGGTGTTCGGTCATTGCTATCTAAAGCATTGGCAGGAATGGAAGTGGGCAGGCATATTCCTATGTTAGGCAAAATATGAAGGCTATTGTAGGAGGCAATATAATAGGAGCTCAGGAGTTTAAGGTTGCAGTGAGTTATGATGATGCCACTGTACTCTAGTTGGGGTGACAGAGCGAGACTGTCTCAAAAAAAAGTGTTTTCTATTACAGCACTAGAGATAAATAATGAATATATTCATATTTCTTTCAACGAAAATAGTTCTCAAGTATAATTTATAAAATTTGCTGTCCAGAGACTAAAATAAATTTAATCACTCATCACAGATGAGTACCCTGGTTCTTATGGTTCTGTATATTTGGCTATGTGTATATTATGCCTAATGTATCATGTTGTATGTAATTTATATATACTCCCCCCAACAACTTGATAAACTTTGTCTCCACAATTAAATTATTTTTAAATTAAAATTTGTTTTTGAATATATGTAGATTTGTGTTTGTGCATATAGGGCTTACTTATTCAGCTCTCAGTAACCCCAAGGAAAATGATTTTATCCTTATTTTACAGGTGAGAAAACTGAGGAAGAAAAATGTCAGTAACTTTGTTTGGTCTAAGGTTTCACAGATTTTACTAGTGGTAGGCTATTATGGTTTTAAACTCAAATTTTTCTGATTCTAAAGCCTTTATGTTTTCTATTATGTCATACTATGGTTTTTAACTCTATTTTTTTTTTTTTTTTTTGAGACTTAGTCTCACTATGTTGCTCAGGCCGGCCTCAAACTTCCGGGCTCAAGCAATCCTCTCGCCTCAGTCTCTTGAATAGCTGGGACTACAGGTGTGTGCCACTGTGCCCAGCTCATTATTTTTTAAGACATTCTTCATTTTAATTTTCCAGGGAAGTGGGAGAAAAAGGTTGAAAATAGTGGAAAAGTCAAAGAGATAAACAGTGATAATAGCTATGATATTAGTCATCATAATAGTATTAAGAATTACCCAGCCTAAGGAGTCATTAACATTTTTATAGTCAGTTAATTAAGAGACTTATTTATTAGAGGCACATTTTTACAGTTCTCTACTCTGCTTCAGATATGACTTTGGCAGCATGAAAATGCACAGAATGCTTGTTATTCCATTGTGTAGCATGCTGCATCTTTGACATGTTTGAGGGTATTTTTCAAAAGGATGGTTGAACTCTCACAAAATTTATTTTTTCTTAGAAAAACAATTTTTTTTCTTTGTATGTTAGCTCAGGTTTGCAGAAGAGCAGAACTCAAAAGGAGATTAGGCAAGAGATTTATTGGAGGAGGGACCTAAGGAAAATGAGGAGAGACCTTCAGACTAAGATGAAGATCTGACCCCTATGAAAAAGAGAGGGAAGGGAAGAGGACTGGGTAGATTTTTCCCAGTTTGATTTGTGAATTAAATTGAGATAACATATGTGAATCATTTAACAGTTCTTTGGTGCTAAATAAATACTCCATAAACATAGGTTTATTCTTAATTTCCATTTTTTGAATTATTGCATGAGAATTGCAGAACTTACTATAAGTCATCTGCCCTGTACATTTTTCTGGGTAACAAAGCTATACTATTTTTGTTTTTTTTTTTGTTTGAGACAGAGTATTGCTCTGTTGCCTCGGCTAGAGTGCCGTGGCATCAGCCTAACTCGCAGCAACCTCAAACTCCTGGGCTCAAGCAATCCTTCTGCCTCAGCCTCCCGAATAGCTGGGACTACAGGCGTATGCCACCATGCCCGCCTAATTTTTTCTCTGTACATTTTTAATTGTCCAGTTAATTTCTTTCTATTTTTTTTAGTAGAGATGGAGGTCTCGCTCTTGCTCAGGCTGGTCTTGAACTCCTGAGCTCAAACAATCCTCCCGCCTCAGCCTCCCAGAGTGCTAGGATTACAGGTGTGAGCCACTGTGCCCAACCAAACCTATACTGTTAAAGTGGAAAAAGTGATGTCAGGCCAATAGTTCTTTTTCCTTAATTGCTTAATGAGCAGTCTTATCCTAGAAGCTAGGAAACTTTCTAGGTAAATGCAAGCGAAAGAGAAAACATTCAAAGTCAATGTTCTTTCTCGTATGACTGCCCAAATAAAAAATTCATTAGTTTTGTTTTTGAAATTTTTTACTTTGAAATATTTGTACTGTTTTAGAAATATCATGCTCTTTATAAATATTTTAGAATAGAGCATTTGAAATAAGCAGTAAAACTCACAGGAAACCATGATTCTTCCAACCAATTCTAATTTATATTTAACAGAAAAGTTGAAATATTTAAAAATAAAATAAAAATTGTGTCTATCCCATAGATTAGACTGACCTTTAATTTAATAGGCAAGTCAATTTAATAAAAGTAAACTGTAACCTTTGAATCAATGATTTGCTGTGTTTGATATGAGAAAATATTATTCGATTGAGCTTTAATTTTATATGACTTATACTGAACTTAAATGATCTCAAAGTCATGGATGTTAAATTTAAAATTGAACATGACATTTTAAAAAATTCCTATTTTGACTTTGGAGGAAGAAACAAAACTTGTACTGAAATATTATTTGTTTTATGTGACATATGGGACATTTACTTTAGCATCCTTCATTTTAAAGTTTAAAAAAAAGGTATATATTCATTCTAGAAAATGTAAAATATTCAGAAAAATACAAAGAAAAACAAATGAAGGTTAAAAACAAATTTGTTCTTGGTTCTTAAGCAGCCATTGTTAACATTTTAATATATTCTCTAAGTAAAGTAAGCTGAGGTAATTATTCCTTAATGTTAAAAATAAATGACAGGTTTAATACTCTAATATAGTGCTCTCTTATTAAAAATTATGTTTAATTTTTCTCCTTGGTTGTGCATCACTGATTATTAACTTATCATTTTACTTCATTACTTTCTTAACTCCTCTTCAAATTGCTGCATGGAAAATATTGTTTCTTATTTAAACAATAAGGTTTTATGTTTGGGGCAGTTTACAATGTTCCTACTTAAAGAAACTCTTATTTCTTAAAACTACATTTGGAAGTTGCTGTTAAAATCAGGAAATCATGTATACAAATGTGCCTTCCAAAAAGTATTAACAAAGTTTCTGAAAGACGACACAATTGTCTAATGAATTTCTTCTGCACTTGGCCTAGGGAAGCTCCTTGATTTAACAAATAGCATCTAATGAGAAAGATGGTAAAACTTTCAACTCCTGATGCCAGTTTAGGTTGCATATTCCATAGACACAAAGTCTGGAGTGTAGTAAGCTTTGGGATTAGATTTACTTTTTCTTTTTGCCATAGGTATCTGTGACCAGATATCTGTGACCAGATAAGAAATCTGTGATGAGAAAAATTTTGAGAGATTGAGAAAATGAGACTATAAAACCTAGTACATATCTATGCTTTAAAAAAATGTTTTCCAGTGAAGATTGATGTCATAGCATAGGTGCTATACTGTGGATTTGGGTGTTAGAGTGAGTGAAACAGCTAACTGTCGACTTTCTGCATGCTACATACTTTTGAATTGACTAAAGGCTTACTGTGGCCATCAGAAGGGGTAGAAGATGCCATTTGTGACAGATCATAAGAGATTATGTAACAGAGAAACACGTTACAAAAACATTTTTTTGAAAAGTTATATTTTCAATAAAATGGACTTCCTCGTCCCTCAAGCATCTTTTTTATATTAGTATGAATAGGCAAAGGGTTTGGTTATTTGAAATATTTACATTAAAAAAAATAGTTTGAGCTTGAAAAATTATTATAAGTAGGCAAAGGAAGAGAGAGAGAGAAATCTAGGAATCAGAGAAAAAATATGGTGACATAGATGGAGCATGAGCTTTGCTATCATAGGAGCCTGAGCTTTATTGAAATCAGGGTTTCATTTTTGGTTCAGTCCAGTAATAATTATGTGAAATATAATTTCTTTGGTTCCTACTTTCTTCATCCATAAAATGGGGTGTTTTTCAATACTCATTTATGAAGCTCTTATTATGTACCAGATACTATGCCAAATTCCTTACATTCTCATCTTAATTAATTAGAGGTCCCACTATATTCTGAGGCAAGTATAGTCATCCCCATTTCATAGAAGAAAACGAGGCTCAGGAAAGTTAGAAACTTGCTCATCTTCCATAGCTAATAAATGGCAAATTCAGGTCTGTTAGTGTTCTTTAACCACAATGCTATCCTATCCTCCCAGTGGTAGTAGCTATATCATAATAAATATTATAAATTAATTATTTTAATGTTTTATACCATGACAGTTGAGTTAGCTCTGGTTTTTTTAGGAAGTGCCAGCAAGAGAATACTAGGTGGTATAATGTTTTCACAGCTGTCTTAGTTGGTTTGCTGCTATAACAAAATACCACAGACTGGGTAATTTATAAAGAAAAGTTTATTTGGCTTATGGTTCTGGAGACTGGGAAGTCCAAGAGCATGACACTGACATCTAGTCAGGGGCATCCATGGTGGAAGAATGGAAAGCAGAATGGCAAGAGAGAACAAGGGGGCCAAACTCCCTTGATAACTAACCCACTCCTGCTATGATGGCATTCATCCATTATTAAAATGGAGCCCACATGACCCCATCACCTCCCAAAGATCTCACATCTCAATATTGTCACAGTGGCAATTATCTGTCTTTTTTTTAATTTCAAAAAATTTAGGGAGAACAAATATTTTTTTGTTACATGGATACATTGCATCATGCTGAAGTCAGGGCTTTCAGTATATCCATCACCAGAATATTGTACATTGTAGCCGACAGGTAGATTTTTATCCCTCATTTTCCTTCTAATCTCACCCCTTTTTTAGTTTCCAATGTTCACTACAGCTCTTTATGACCATACATGTCCTTTATTTAGCTCCCATTTATAAGTGAAAACATGTGATGTCTATTTTTCCATTCCTGAAATATTTCACTTAGGATAATGGTCTCCAGTTCCATCCAAGTTGCTGCAAAAGACATTATTTCATTTCTTCTTATGATTGAGTAGTACTCCATGGTGTGTGTGTGTGTGTGTGTGTGTGTGTGTGTGTGTGTGTTAGGTTGGTTCCATATCTTTGCAATTGTGAATTGTGCTGCAATAAACATTCAGGTGCAGGTTTTTTTTTTTTTTTTTTTCAGGTGCTGGTGTTTTTTGACGTAATGATTTCTTTTCCTTTGGGTAGGTACCAAGCAGTGGGATTGCTGGATCAAATGTTAGGTCTACTTTTAGTTCTTTGAGGAATCTCCATACTGCTTTCCACAGTAGTTGTACTAGTTTACATTCCCATCAATAGTGTATAAGCATTCCCTTTTCACTGCAACTGCACCAACATCTATTGTTTTTGACTTTTTAATAATGGTGATTCTTTTTTTGTCTCCCCACTCATTCATCAGTCAAAATAATGGCAATTCTGACAGGGGTAAGGTGATATGTCATTGTGGTTTTAATTTGTATTTCCCTAATAATTAGTGATGTTGAGCATGTTTTCATATGTTTGCTGGCTATTTGTCTATCTTCTTTTGAGAATAATCTGTTCATGTCTTTTGGCAATTAAGCTTCAATATAAGTTTTCACAATTTTATTTTAATAGATTTAGGAAGTAATGGTTTTTTACATGGATGAATTGTATAGCGGTGCACTCTGAGCTTCTAATGTACACATCACCCGAATAGGGTACTTTGGACCCAATAGGTAATTTTTCATTCCTCGTACCCTTTCACTTTCCCCCCACCCTGAGTCTCCAATGTTCATTATACCACTTCAACATGAATTTTGGTGGGGATATTCAAACCACAACAATGGCCTTTACGGAGTTTATCTTCCAATAAATTATTGGACTCTATAATACTCTTACTCCCTCTCAAAACTGCATTATCATATAAGTTACTTATATGGAATATAAACTTGGAATTTGTGGATCAATTTTTAATACCCTGGCAATAGCTGGAGAAATTCTTGACTATCACACAGTGATTAAGAATTACTATTTTTGGTTACAAGCCGTATTGACTTTATGTTCAGAAAGGACTTCATTTAAATAGGAAATCAATGTCATGAAAAGACTGAATGCAAATCAAATAAAAATTAGTGCAGCATTTATTTCTCTAATCAGAATACAACTAGAACGATCTAAAAAGTTAAAGAAGAGTGGCAAGATTGTTCCTACTGAGCTGTGACTGATATAGATTCTCTGTTCCTCACACTTACAACATATTAGATGCAAAAGAAGTTTAAGCAAAATAAATAGAAATATATAGTTTAATATTTAACATTTATAAAAATTTTTTTATTTTAATTTTAGTCAATGGGGAGATGTTTCTAGCATGTTCAATTTTTTAAAAGGGTGTTAGGGTTTTTAATTTAATTGTTTATTTTTAATTATTATGAGTACAAATAGTTGTATATGTTTTTAGGGTACATATGATATTTTGATATAGTCATACAATGTGTATTAATCAATCAGAGTAATTGGGGATCCATCACTTAAAGCATTTATCATTTCTTTATGTCAGGAACATTCCAATTCCACTCCTTTAGTTATTTTAAAGTATATCTTAACTTATTGTTGATTATAGTCACTTTGTTGTGCTAACAAATACTGTTCATTCTATCTAACTTACTATATCTTTGTACCCATTAACCATCCCCACTCTATCCCTCCATCCTATCAATACCCTTCTCAGCCTCTGGTAACCATCATTCTATTCTCTGTCTCCATGAGATCAATTGTTTTAATATTTAGCTCCCACATATGAGTGCGAACATAGCATGTTCAGTATAGTTCAAGAATCATTAGTGCCTGGTATAGAAGAAACAGGATGTAGATTTTCAAAAATGAAGACATGGCTTCCCTTGTTCCCCAGGGTGGAGGGAGCTCTCTTCCTAGTTGGTAGACAGACATGGTACCAGATTATTTCAATACACAGGATGAAATAACTTCTGAGCTAAGAGAGAACATGAGGAAGTAAAGGCTCTGTCTGCATGCTTGAATGTTCATCACCCTTTTCAAATTTTAAATGCATAGCAGTTCTCAAACTGTTGCTTTTAAGGAATCAGGTACTTGTAAAGGTACCTGAGGGCCTTCCTAGAAAGAAAAGATTGTTAGGGAAAGCCTTAAGGCCAATGCAGAGATTGTACTCACAAACACGAAACATAGTAAAGTGAATAACTGGAGAGGACCTATAATTCAGAATTGCTGATTTACAATAAATTAATGTACTCTTTTTACCTTGTGTGCATCATTAAAAAAACTGAACTAAATTTTAGCTTTTTTATTACTACAAAATTAACACATACTTTTTTTGGAAAATACAAGCAATAATAAAAATAAAAATAAAAATCACCCGTAACTTCTCTATCTAGTGATGAACAGAGTTAAAATTTGCTGTATAGTGTTCTAATATTTTTGCATTTTTATGTAAATAAAATAATCAGAAACAGATGGTCATATCATAGATATTGCTTTGTGCTTTGCTTTTTTCACTTAATTTCATTTAATTTGTTATAAAGTTTTCTCCATTTCAGCATACACCACAGTATTTTTTAAGGCTGCATAGTATTTAATTGTAAGGATGTACTTAATTTATTCAGTCAATCCTGGACATTTAGGTTGCTTTAATTTTTCTACTTTTATGAATAATTCTGTAATAAAAAGGCATGTGCATATATCTTTGCATATGGCCATTATTATTTTCTAGGGTAAAATCCTAGAAGTAGAATTGCTTTTGATATAGATTTCTCAATTTCCTCTGAAGAGCTTAATCAAATTATATTGAATATGCCTTTTTTTTATACCTGCAACCCCAATCCTGGTCAACTTTAGTATTTAAAACTTTGCCAGTTTAATAGGTAAAAATTATGTTTTGTTATTTTTGAGTATTTATCGTGCTAAATATTTTCATAAGTTTATTGGTAGTATTTTTTGAATTGTAGAAATGAAGGCCAGGTGTGATGGCTCATGCCTGTAATCTCATCATTTTGAGAGGCCAAGGCAGGAGAATTGGATCATTTTAGGCCAGGAGTTTGAGACTAGCCTGGGCAACACAGAAAGATCACATCTCTTCAAAAATAAAAAAATAGCCAAGCGTGTGTCTGTAGTCCCAGCTACTTGGGAAGCTGAAGTGGGAGGCTTGCTTGAGCCCAGGTATTTGACGTTATAATGAGATATAATGGTGCCACTACTCCAGTCTGGGCAACAGAGTGAGAACCTGCCTCTAAAAAAAAAAAAGAAAGAAAGAAAAAAATTATTGTGATTTGAAATCTTAAGGACCATGTAAGTTATGCAATTCTGCATTGACTTTTTTCAATTCATTACTAATTTTCTAATATTTACACTATTTTTTATTAACATTCAAGAGTAAGTCGGCATTGTATAAATATCTTTTTCATTAGAAATAAAGTAGCTGTTTCCATCTACCTTCCAATCCTCTGAATCTGTATTTTTGCTTTAGACATGAAACCACAGGCCAAGTTTCGTTTCTCATTTACCACTTCTCCACTTGAGTAGTCAGTTTTGCTTTTGCTCTAAACTGAGGGTAAATGAGAGGGCATCTCATTAAATCACTGTTCGTGTAGAGTTATCTACTTTGCTTTGCATATCTTTTTTAATTTGTCCTTTGAAAATAAATCTAAACCTAATACTGTTCAAGACGTGTTCTTGTGTTTAAAATAATCTCTTGAGTCCAAGAATCTTTAAGGACAATGACTACATATTCATTTGGGGATGTTAATGTGGATACTTATTTAAGGAAATATAACAGTGTGTAGGAAATAACCATATCAAAATGGCAGTTACATGAAGTGACTTGTATATATGCTAAGTGTTGGAAAAGACCAAAGAAAGTTATTTGACTTGTAATTTATTTTTTAACATATCAAGCTCTTTGCGGTTGTCAATACTTCATTCTTTGATTCAAAAAATAAGTAACTATGTGGATTATAAACTTCATGAAAAAACAAATTCTATTTCTACCTCTTTAAACCCTACAGAGTCTAATAAAGTAATATACATACATAACTATATATATTTACATCTATTAGTTGGTTGTGGAACAGGCTATTTGAACTTTTAATAGGAAACTTTAATTCGTTTATATGTTTTTTATAATTGTTGATGTATTTATACTTATATTTACCATTTTATTTTGTGTTTTCTCTTTACTATGTTTTTTCTTTTCCTTCTTTTCTCTTTCTTTTGCATTTTTTATCTGATGGATATAAAATAGCCATACTAAACTCAAGTACTTTAGTCTGATTATTAGCAACAAAATTCAATAGATGCTTATCAGCTGTGATTGTACACAGTTTGTGTATTTATGTGTATGTGTGTATAAGAAAATGAAAGCAGTTTTGTGAGTGTGTACTACACTATGTCTGCTTTAGAATCCACCAGTTGCAATAGGAGATTTAACAAATTTTTATGGCTGTCATAGTGCATTGTGTACAATACACTTTGCACTTACAATTTGATGTTTGAGATTCTGTTTTCAAGGAGCTCCACAGGTTAATGGCATAAAAAGCATACATATAAACCACTGACCTATGATGGGATCAGAAGTGAACGAGTAACTTAACTAGTGAGTCAGGCCAAACACTAATGATTGGCATCTCATTTCAGCTTTATTTTCTATATATCATGCAGTAGCTCTGAAAACATTACACTTAACTAAATTTTTTTGGAGCAGATTATATGATATGATGGAGTTGGCAAATTTAGGGATTTGTGAAGCTTTTACAATGGACAGGTGTTAAATACAAAGCATCTACACTTGGTAAGGAAAAGAGCTGGATTGCCTACTGAAGACTTTGCCACGGAAGTTTTTTTTAAGAAGTTAAAAACAAGAGTCTTTAGTTGTACATAATTTTTAATGCATAAAATTTTGTTTGATCTGCAAACATCATAAGAATATTTTATATCTTCTGCTTTGTATGTAATTGAGAGCAAATGGGATTGCATTTATAGGATACATATCATAAATATACCAGCAAGGAGAACTTTTTATATTTCATTTTGAATTAATAGTAGTAACATGGAAATGAAATCTTTCTAATCAGAACTGATAGGATCCAGCAAATAAAAATGTTAAATTTCCTATAAATGTTGACATACATGAGGTACGCATAGATAATGCCTAACTCTCATTCACAGGAGTGAGAGAAAACTAGTTAATTACTATATTTCTTTAATTAGCAAATAAGAAAAATCACTGAACAGTGCCAGATTGATCAAATCCTTTACTAGATTTACAGAGAATTATAAAATAATATGAACATTATATCATAAATCCTTTAGATGGATTGCTTGCCCTTGGATCTTAGAAACTTGATAATCATATACATAAACCAAGAATGTTTTAGTTTACTAATGTCTGCCAAGTAACAGAATACTTCCTTCCACTTTTAGATTAATAAATGGACATTTTATGTGAGTTAATATTTCAGTGAGATTTAACCTGTCAGAAGAACCTTTATTAATAGTTTGGCACTTTGAATATTTAAAGTAGGCTTTTTGCTTTTTTGTTTGTTTTGAGTTTTGTTTTTATTGTTGTAGTTTTATCTTATCTTAAATTTCCACTTATCAAATCATGTAGGAAATATAGCTTTATTAAGGAAACGACAAAGAGAACAAGAACTGATGAGTGCAACTCATCCTAGGGTGAATTTTTATTGATACGTCTACAATATATTAATAAAATCAGGTAACCAGTACAATCTTTTTTTCCTGTACACTACATTAAAGTCTAGTTGTAATTGTTTATTCCGGAAATTGATAAAACAAAGAATGTTGGCTCAAAGAAAATAACTTTAAATAAGACCAGCTATTTATAGGGATAAATCCAATCCACACCAACCTCTGTGGAAAGCAAAAGGGAACTTGCAGTAGCCACTAACCATTTGCAAATATTTTGGCAGTTAGAATGACCCTCCTGTTTTTTCTCCTGATGGCACCTCTCTCTCTAATGTGGCTAGAGCCATTTTCTTGCTAGCAGGTTACACCAGTGGTCTGGTTTTAAAAATAAATTTGCAATTCTTTTAGCATTGCTTGACTTTTGTGAATGAGCTCTGCAGGAAAACTGAGCCTTCCTGTTCCCTGTGTCACACACAACTGACAAGTCATTTCTCTCTCGTGAGATCACTGGGGAGAATAGAGAGTGATTTGAGGAGTCAAGTTGAATCATACAGGAAGATTTCTTCCACTCACCTTACCATCATAGTGTGCATTTCTGCATCTATTTAAAATTTAACTTGTGACCCCTAGTAATAGTCTGTTCTCAGTCACGCACATAGCTTCCCTTTAAGACCATCATTGTAACTTACATTCGTCACAGAAGTCATTTTGTCTTGTTAGAGTGGACAGAGTAAAGGACTCCCGGGAATATCAGGTTAGTTACAATCTTTCAATATGGCCCAAATGGAGTAAATGTGTGTTTGCAACTATGTGTACTGTGAGTATATTTGTTTTAAAATTAAATATAAGCTGTCAGACAACACTTTATCTGGCATTAAATGGAGAGCTTTTCTGGGGTAAATTCAAGAAAACTTACTTGAGAAATGCTTGGGAGATGACTATTCATTTACATTTGTCAGTAAAGTCCTGACAAGAGGTTTGGACTGCATAAGCAAATGACAATGAATAATGTTAATCTGCAGTGATTTCCTCATACATTTACTCCGGATTATTACATTTTATTTTATTTTTCTAACTTTGGATGCAAGTCCTGCAAGTCTTGATTATGTTGACTTCGTGGATGTCAGGTTAATTTTCTGGAAACACTTTGCAATATGTGTTGATTTGTTCTTTAATGACATTAAATTACCACAAACTAGCCCTCAGGGTAATTTAATTGAGATAATAAAAATCTTGAAAAGTAATAAATATATGTCTATGTTTTTACACATAGTTGTGTCTACATATGTATATAAGTATTTTCATATTAAAAATGGGGAAATATGATCTTAAAAATATGCAAAATGGCACAAAACTAATTTATGAAAAAACTTTTTAATGCTATTATAATGTAAATTACATTTCATATCAGAGGAATCCTTACACAGCAAAACACATACCAGCTTAATCAAGCTTTGAACTTTTTCTATCAGTTATACTATCTGTAAAATTGTGCCTATGTTTCCTTCCACAATTGGTACATTACGAATATAAAATATACTAAGATTTTCTTAAGACATACAATTACAATTATCATATCTAAAGTATTAAGAAGTCCAAAAATATATTTTTTATTTGGTCTTATTTTAAATATTCCCAGCAAAAACTAAAAGGATGAACTAGAAGTAAGAAGTATCCTTAATATTTTAAATGACAACGACTATTAATTGATATGCTAGTTTGGTAATTTTTAAGCAGCATTCAATAATTAACAATAGAAATCCAATTGCTTTATGTAGTAACTTTTTACCCAATATTTTAAAAAACATTTTATTTATTTAGTCTTACAATATCTTTGAGAATGTTATCTATAGACATAGATATTAGCAAGTCCATTTAGGTATGAAAGATCATAAAATGACATTCTCAATGTCCCCACATTAAGGATAAAGTCAAAACTAATAACCCAGATTTTCTTATTTCCCAACAAATACCTTAGCGGATTGATTTGCTTATATTTTAAAGGCAGTATTTCTAAAAGGCAATAACTTTCATGATTAGAAATAGTGCTCTTGTCAATTTGTTTTAAAGAAAAGTGTGCCCTCCACCTTCTGTATTTTGTTTTTGTTTAACCTTTGGAGATACATTCAATTCTTTGAGTACAGTTTTAAAGTTTTCCAAGAAGATTTATTTGTTATAATTTACACAGTCTTTTCTTCTACAGCCGTAACTTATTAAAAGATTAGTAGAATATTAATACTAATCAATAGTAATGTATTGTTAGAAATTAATACTTATAGAGTGCTATGTAAAGAAATTATATTTTACTTAATAAAAATTTAAGAGAAATTAATAAATTAATCAATTTATAAAACCAAAAACTGTGTTTTCAACTTCTAAAAAGGTGATAATATGAGAAAATGTCCAATATTTGAGATTTCTCTCAATGTGAAAGATACATGGGATGATATTAAATTACCTAGTCTGTGAAAAGATTCTAAGCTTTTTCTGCTTTTCAAGCCTAATTGTTAGAAGTAAAATGGTAATTCATTTGAGTCAACAGCAGGAATAAAAACATAGTCCACTTTCTCTTGAATCAAAAGATGTTTACAATATAGCATATTTGTTGCTGCAAAGCCTTTTTCGGTTGCCACTATTCACATGTTTTTCATTTCAAAGTCTTTGAAAGGAAAATAGGTACAAATTGACTCAATAAATATTTATTAGGTGTAGGAATTCAGGAAAGTTTCTGAATTTAGAAAAACGTATATAAAATACTAATAACATCTTTGTTATAGATTTTTCACTTTGGCTTAATACAGAGAATCCTGTCTCCCTGTGTTAGTAAGATCTCACATTGAAATGATATGCACCAAGCAAATGATGCTGTAGGGAATGTGAAGCACTAACATTTTAATTAAAATACAAAAGATAATCTGCATTGAGGTGGAGCTAAGCATTTGATGAGCACCAATTATATTTGTAGCAACATTTTTATTTGATAACTAGATAACTGGGTAATTAAAAACATGTAATTAAAGCAAAGTTAAATCCTAATTTAGAAAGGCAATGAAAACAAAAGAGCATAGTAAAATGCTATTAAAAAGCAGTTGCTACACCATTATAATGAGATACATTTCTGCCAATATATCTTATAAGGCAAAGGTCAAGTCTTGCCCTAGAAGGTCAAGTGATAAAGTCAGTTCCAAATCATAAACACAACATAAAATGATTTTATCCCCATGAGCTTTTAGCCAGTCCAAAGCCATTGTGAGTAGACATAGGATGACAATGTTGGAAGATGATGAAGAATCACTATACAAAGCTATAAAAATTGAGGCCATAATGTAGCTTAGTAACTCAGGAACAATTAATGACAGAATGCAGGTATATTATATTTTTGTTACCTGAATTGTCCCTACATTTCTTACCAGAAGAAAGTGGGCAGAATTTTTAAAATATATTCTAATTTGGAGCCCAATAGGAAAGATGAAGTTACCATGATTCTTGACAGAGGAAAGGCCTGAATGTACATTAACAATCACGAAGAAGGGAACTGGCTTGAGCAGAAGCCTCTGTCTAAGAGTTCAAGGATAGACGGGAATTGTATTTTGCCTGGTAATCTTCATTGGCAAGGGTCAACTAAGGCTGCTCAGTTGAAAAAACAGCACACGGCCTAATTATATCCACAACACAGGGACATTTCAGCCCTCTCTTTTAAAAATTAATTTTCCCCGTATTTATAAAGCAATATGAATTCTATCATTAATACTTTTCTTCTTTCTTTGTTGCTGACAAAATTTAACTCCCTACCCCACCAATAGAGCTTGAAATGTCACAGTTCATTTTAGAGTGACACAGACCTCTTTCTCCTCCTTGCAAAATCCTCTGCATGAATGAAGTTGGAGAGAGCCTTAGTGAGGTGACTGTCTGATGTCTCGATGCTGCTTCCAAAGTCATGGTTCTTCAGGCAAGGGCACAAGCAGTGCACTATGGCCCGGCGGATGTAGCTGTCAAAGACATAGTAAATGAAAGGGTTGACACAGCTGTTGGCAAATGCCAAGGGCCCACTCACCTCCATGCCCAGCTGAAGAATGGCTGGGGACAAATAGCGTTCTTGCTGCAACCCGGAGACAATGGCCAGGAGCTTGAAAGTATTAAAGGGCAGCCAGGAGATGACAAAGGCTGCCACGACAATAAAGATGATCTTTATGGATTTCTTCAGCTTTTTGTTATGCTTTCCTGACTGCTGAAAATGGGCACACAGCTTCCTTGTGATGCAACAGTAGCAGGTCACAATGCTCAGCAAGGGGACAAAAAAGGTGAAAATTAAGGCCGCCAGGGCCCACGTCAGTTTAATTGAAGTTGCTTTCTTCTCTGCACAGTATGGTTTATCCTCAATCAGCGTGAGCTCCCTGGACAGAAGGGTGGGCAACCCCAGGAGGCCGGAGATAACCCAGATGCTGGCACAGATTCCATAGGCACAGTCTCTCCTTCTGAATTTCCTGGATATGGCCGGGCACACGATGGCCAGGTAGCGGTCCACACTCATGCAAGTGAGCAAGAAGACACTGCTGTGCATGTTGACTGAGATTATGTAGGAGCTGCCTTTGCACAGGAAAGAGCCCGTCCTCCACAGTCCTAAAGACGCTTCTTTATCCACCCAGAGGGGCAGCGTGACAAGGAAAATGAAGTCGGAAGCAGCCAAGTTGATGATAAAGATGTCAATCAGTCTTCGGCTTCCCTGTTTGAAATGCAGCGCACCCATGAGGACGAGGTTCCCCAACACTCCAGTCAGGAATACGGCTGTGTAAAAGATGGGAAGGAAGACAGAGGTATAACGAACATGGGAGGGGGGCTCCCTGATGTCAGGGTTTGGGCTTGTAGCATAGTAATAATCCAAATAAACCGAGGTTGCCTCTGTGTCCATCACTGAAGATCAGATGCCAAGTCAGGTAAGTTTCCTTACCTATGACGTTTTTGTATGAATTTTAGAAATCTCAAGGGAGCTTCTTTTACACAGTGCTCTTCTCTCTCTCTTTCTCTCTCTGTCTCTCTGTCTGTCTCTCTTTTCCTTTTAAAGATTTTGGACAAGCATGAAAACAGAGATTAAAAAATACAATTTCTACCAATCCTCAGAAAGGGCCCACAAGGAACACCACCCTGATTAGTGTTGGTTGGTTGTGGTTGTGGTTTTCTTTTTCTGCATTTGCCCATGAAACTGAGGTGCTTTCTGACTTCTTTCTTCAAGATGTCTGATTTGGTTATTTAAGTCCAGACATTAAGACATGAATTAACTTGTTTTTCTCACCTCCTTTAAAGACCTCCTCTGCTTTTCTGACACTGAGATTTCATTTGATCAAGCCTGCTGTTTCATATATAACATACTGTCTTACTTTTAGAATTGTAAGGTGATAGTGATGATGAAGACACTCTTTTTATTTACTTCATTGGTGAAATATGAAGAAAATTAGTCTTTCTTTGTGTAAAGAGCGAATGGACACTTTCCCAAGTCATAACAGTCTACAACTAGGACAAACAGCATGATTCCAATTAGGTTGTGAGATCCTTGTCATTTATTTGACTCTTTCATTTCATATCTAATTGATCCTGTCTCATTCAGTAAGCTTTTACTAATAAAAATCCCCCAAAGGCTGGGACCACATCTTGTGCTTTTATTATTATTGTTGTTGTAAATTTTCTGCAATAACTAGCATAGCATCTTGCACATAGTTGGTGCCTTGGAAATGTTACTTTATTAGATTTGTTCAGAAAATTCTTGTTTATGTTATCCAATATAATGAGCAGGAATGAATTCATTAGGCTCTAACTGCAGGCATTGTTGTTATGTAGCTTACAAACACAGATTTAAAAAAATCATAAACTCCGTTATTTTTACCCTCTTGCCTGCTATAGTAATTCAACCCATGAAGCTCCCTTTTCTTCGAGTTAACATCCTTGATTAGGAGATATTCTCTCTACTAAGCCTCAAACAGCTATCCTTTTTCAGACTCTGGATCCCCTCTGATCTTCTCTTCATTATATTGCATCTTTGTAGCAATGACATTTTGGCTTTTGAGCTACAGTTTTTTGTTAAGTACCTCAATACATCAGCGAACTTCACTTTTGGAATTACTGACCTGGCAACAGACATACCAACCTAGGCACTACAAAAGGAAGATTTTTGGTGTAGTCAAAGCACTTGGGAAACAGGCTAAAACAGAAAGAATTCTATCACATTTTTCTGTCATATGTTTCCTTCTATATTATGAAGATCATAGTAAAATACAACAAATTTTGAAAATGACTCCATTTATTTCTTTACTGGTCGAAGTGGCTCAAGGCTTTCTTGCACGCTCCTTCTCTCCTTCTCTCCCATGTACTTTTTGAAATTCCAATTTCAGGTTGATATTACTATTACATAGAAAAATGTATTCCTGTAGATAAAAATATAATTGTTAAACATTTGAAGTCTTTTCCGCTGAACTTTAATTTCTTCGGTAATTAGTTTATTGAAAAGAATGATCCTGCCTATTGTACTCCCTCCTTTCTTCCTCCTGATGTGGTCTAATGTCACCTCAATCTCAGGCACGTACCTGAGTTGAAGTCAGTCCCCTGACCTGGCACAGTCTCAGGGAGTCACTCAGGAGTTGATTTATGGGCCTGGGCCTGCCTTCTCCTATGTCCCTGACTGCTCCATGCTAGTCACTTAATTTCACAGGGGGCATATCCATCACTAAATATAGATTGCAGATCAGAGAAACTAATTAACAGCTTTGACATTTCTGGGACAGAAATCTTTCCCACTGAGTGAGCCTCATTATTTAATAGAATAATTCATTTTGTCAAATAATTTGAAGTAAGACAATATTTACTTGAAAAGGATTAAATGGAATATTTAAACATGTCATCCATATGTGTCTGTATTGCATGTATGTGTATGTGTGTTAAAGTACTAATCATATATATTCTTTATTTGTAATTGTCCTTTAATTTTGATATTAGAATTTTGTATTCTGCAACCAGAAGTTCTTTGGGTATTTGAGAAAATAAGGTTGATTCTAGGTCTAAGTTTTTTTTTTTTTAATTCTTAGATGTGTCTCAAGAATTCAACATAGAAGTATTATAAAATGGAAACGAGTTCATGCTCATACTCTAAAGGAAAACATTTGGCCATACATGGATTCTGTGGACCTTAAATTTTCTTTGAAGTTTCAAAAGTTGCTGGCCTGCTAATGTAAACTACCTCAAACAAATCTGATTTCCTTAGCAAACTACTGAAGCATCTATAGACAAAGTAGTTTCCTTTATCATACATGGCCACTTTGAAATATGATAGTTAATGGTAGAATGTAACAATATGAAAATATCCATCATGGAACAACAGTATCTTGGGACCCAAATCAGAAAACAAATTAAATGTTTTAAGCCAAAAAAGGAACACATAGCATAATACTAGAGTACTATGAGTACAATGCTAGTATAAGAGAGAGCCCACAATGAAGTTAGCTAGATAAAGTGGAGAAGGTCATAGTTCTAAATAAATTGGGTGCAATGGTCATTTTTAGAACTTTGAATGCTCTTTGAAGTAAACATGAAGATACTGACAATAAAATAACCACCTGTACATAGATCAAAACTCAAAAGCAACAGTGGGTTCCATAAGCAACAGTGGGTTCCATAAGCATATGAAAAGGCAGTAAAAATAGGGTGATGACAAAATAAAGAATAAGATGTAAATATTAGTAACTGAATTATAGCATATATGTTACCTCTTAAGAATTGTTCTTTCAGAAAAAAACCGCTTAATTTTCCTCTCCAACAGAAATAGCTGCTTCCTCCTTTGTATTCCCTAAGAACTTTAAAAATACTGCTTATAAAGTACTTATCTCATTTCACATTGTTAGTTGTCTTGGTATCAGGCACCCTGAGCTGATAGGCTGCAACTTAAAGGCAGAGTTCATCTGTTATCTCTCCACTAGCCTCTACCTAGCAATTACCCAAGTAAAGTTCTTTTTGGATTCTTAAAGCCTTTGTTTTGAACCTGTCAATACCAGACCACATTACCCACATTAGAGTCACCTGGGACATCTGCTGAACTGTAGATTTCTAAACCCTGTTCTAGATCTGCTGAATCAGAATCACTGAGGATGAAATCTGGGACCTTATGTCTAACAAGAATCCAAAGTGATTTTTATACAAACTAAAGTTTAGAATCACTGTTCTAGTTTATATAAATTAGCCAACATTTTATGTTATGCTTTGTTATTATTTTGGCTAATTTTTTAAAAACAAGTTTAAAAATTACCTCAAAATTTGAACTTTGTGGGAAGTCTTTTAGCCTGGATCTCACAAAACTTAGGAATTAATTTAGATTTCTGAGCTCTACTTATTCTAGGTTCCAATTCCTGAGATATGTTCTGAACCGGATCAGATGCCGAAGATGAGGACAGGGTAAGGTTCTGTCGGCTGAAACATCCACTCAGGTGAATCCATTACCATCTGCTGTGGCTTGCAGCCTCTGCTTCACAGGTGGGCTGAAGTAAGAACACAGCCACGCGGATTGGGTTGTGGTCTCTGAACTTATGGTTATATTACTTTGGCTTCTTCCTTATCAACCACCGTATCAGGTGGAGATTCATATACATGCATATATCACAGCAAAAAGATATCCCTGGATACGAAGCCTTCTGTTCATAATGCTCTGCTGATCTATGCCAGGATAAATGGCAAAGAACACGAAGCAAATGAATTATTTCTCATTAATCTTATCAGTCAGACAGTGCAATTATTCATTTGTTAGATACATTCTCTTGTCCATTTCTTACTTGAGTATATAAAGTGCATAATCATTTAAATAGTCCAGTTTCAGAAAATTGTTTATACTTTAGTTTTTATTCTCACAGTGGGAGAATTTAGTACTATATAATGCAATATCATATCATATCACCAAATTAAGTGGCATGTATTTGCTATTATCACTCCCCTTAATTTATTGGATAATTTCCCTTGATAACTAATATTTATATAGATAGCAATGATGTTACTATTCTAGGAATAATACTTCAGGCTTCTTCATGATAGTAGATTTAATCTGGATTTAGGTTATTCATAACAAAAATTGTGTTTATTTATACTGATGTTCCTGGCATCCAGCAGGGTGTCTGGCTTGCAACCGTCAATCAGTAAATGTTTGTAGACCTGGGCTTAATCATGCTTGAATTTTGGGTTATTTCCAATGAATAGGGAAACAGTCCCTTTTACAAACTTCTTGGAGAGCCTCCATTTTCTATTCAGTCTGTGATGGATGTGACACAAGGTGATGAAAATTCAATGAGATCTTCATCACAACACAAACTAATATAAAAAGACGTTTTTAAGTTAGCACAGCATATACTTTTGGTTAACTTATACTAATGTTTTCACTGAGAACATCTTGTTAAATCAGAAGCAATTTGCAAACCAATCAATGTGAAACTATCACCATGGCCTCGTGATAAATATGAAAGATGTGATGAGGAGGAAAAAGGACTCTCTCAATGAAGGCCCCCTTTTTTTAGTTTATTAATAATCAAATTAATTGATCACATTAATTTTTTATCTGCAATAACCTTTTGAGAAGATTTTTTGAGGTGCTCCAAATCCATATGTATATCTCTACACTAATAAGAGACAATTAGAGGAAATCAAGAAAATGTTTCCTTTCGTAATTCTGCCTTCCCTGTGATTAACTGTTCGTCTTTGAAACAGTGAGGATTGTGTTGCTGTGTATTTTCTAATCAGAATTCATTTAGCCTTCCTCCTTTTTCTTTGCCATGTGCATTTCCTGTTATCTCTGCTTCTTATACATTGTCTAGGCTGCAGGTGTTCGATACACAGATTCCCCAAAGAAACGCTAATTCTGTGGGTCTGTGACAACCATATTTTGTTGTTACATCATTCTTCTTCCAGTAGAATTATGAATCATAAAATTTTAGAACTTCAAGTGATATTAGTATGAAAAGGACACTGGGGCCCAGAAAGGGGTCATTTGCCAAAGACCCATTGATGATTATAAAATTTAAATTTAAACTTCTCATCTACATGCGGTCCTTTCACTGTCCTTCACAAACATGAACATCTTACTATATGTGGCACTTTACAGAAATTACTAAAAGAAAGGAAGCATTTTAGATGCATTTTTCTATTTGCCTTGTCCTTGATCTAGAGTGAACGTGTGCAAGGAAATTCAAAGATTGATACTGTTTTTAAAGGATTGCTTTTGGTTGAAACCCAGAGCTTATACATATTATCATTTTCCTCCTTTCTGAAATACAAAGTTCATAAGGAAAAAAACCAGGACAAAACTACACGAGAAAAACATAATGTAGACATATCTTGCTTAACATAATTTTTAGTTCCCAAAAATGTGCAATTAAAAAATAAAATCGTATTTTTGGGAATTTGGTATCAAAGGGAATTTTCGTGTGAAGAGTTGTTTCATAAGCACATAATAAAAACAAGTTATAATATCTGAATAAATAGATTTTCAGTTATTGGGTTTATTTTAAATGTAATATAACTATAATGCCTTCCTACTGAAACTAGACCCATCTTTAACAAGTTAAGCCAGAATCCTAGTTCAACTTTGCTTTTAAACCTAAATTCCATAATCTGTATGTGGTTGCACTGAATATCTTAAACATTTGTGAAAAAATGTGAGACCAGCTAACATTTCCCAAACAGCAAAGAAAGAAACAGAAGTAGAAATTTTGCACCATTAATTAATTAAGGATTTATTTTACTAACCCACACAACAAGCAAGCATAACTAGAAATGAGAAAACACCAAGATGTGGAGATAAACCAGAAACATGGTTGTATGGTTGGTGGAACTAGGTGTGATGAGGCATATCATGTCCTTTGTGCTGAGGGGTTCAGAATTGTCAAAACCTCAAACTCGCAGCCACTTCCAGGTTCACACTAAGTCGGTGAGTGAAATGTGTCCTGAGTGTTTTCTAGGCATTCTGCAGACTTGTGTGAAAGCGTCACCCTTCTTTGCAGGTCTTCCCAGAAACACCCACCTCCTGAGTCACAACAACTTGTATACGACCTGTGCCCAGGCCTGGGGATCTCCTGAGCTGGGCTAAACCAGGGCGTCAGAGATGCTGGTCCTGGCAAATCTTTCCTAGTCATTTGGCAATTAGTCCAGTGGTTCTTAAACTCGCTGAAGTGAGCAGGGGCATCTATCTCTATAAATGGCTGATTTCCACCATCGAGGGAGAATCAGGGAGATTTAAAAAGCTGACCTTACTCAAATATTATAGGTATTCAATAAATATCTGCAAATACTAATAATTTAATGAGTCTTTACCAAGCCCTAGGTCTTGTGCTGGGCATTTTATATGTATTTTCTCATTTAATCCTCACAGTGGTCATGTGGGATAGTTGCTATTGTCAACATCCATGTTTTGAAGAAAAGACAACTGAGACTTAAAGAAAGTTAATTGTGTAAAGTCACAAAGCTGGTAAACTCACCCCAGTATTCAAGTTTGCCACCAAGTCAGTTACTCTCCCTGGGTCTCAGTTCCCTTATCTGTAAATTGAGGTTATTTCTTCTTCTCTTTTGGGTTTATTGACCATGTAACCTTAGTGGAGAGGTGGATCTGAAAGTAGGGGATTTCTAATGAAGCCAATGGATGAAGACATTTCCGGGTACATAAAGGCATTCACAAGTCTTATTGACAATTTGCCTGTGCATCTCCACTACTTTCTCTAGGTGCCTCTGACAAAAGTCTCCTTTGATTAGATGTTATACATGAATCCAGTGTCATGTTTGAATATTATGATATATTTGGCTATTACTTTATTTTATGTATTTACTATGTACAAATATCAGTTTACCAACTCAGGTGAAAAAAATAAAACTACAGATAGAAAAACAGATATCATCCCTTCAATCTGTCAGGATGGTAGAAAATTTATATGGTAGAAATTTTATATAAGCTTGAGGATCCCAGCTTTCACTTGTGCAGTGCCTAAATTCCAAGGCATTAGGGAGTACAGCAGGGTCTTGAGAGCCCCTCTGGTCCTTGAGTCAGCTATTTCTATAAGTATCTGTTGAAAAACCCATCATTTTCTGGTCCCAGGCTAAGTTCATAGGTCCACACATGTTATTGGTAAGAAGTCTCTGATTCCTGTCCATGAATTTCTGTGCAATACTTGAGGGTTTAGAATCATGCTGTTACCTCTGTGCCACACAGTCACCTGCAATCTCACATGCTCTCCATGACCTTATCTGCTTAAGGTAATGTTCCCCAAACTTCATTCTTTGTCATACAATGTTCTCAATTTTTTATTCACATTTTTTACATACTGGTATCCTCAGTATTATTAACTTAATAGTTTTTAAATTAATTGAAATTTACTTTAAAAGCAAACTTGACATTATTACAATAGAAAATTGGTATCTCTTGTCCTAGAAAAAGGCAGCCACAAACATAAATTTTATGAAACCCAAATAATGTCATTACATTCTAGATGAGTACTGTCTTCCAGGCCACATCCTTCTTAGTCTAAACTTAAGCAGGAAAACCAGAAAGACACACTGCTCCAATGAGAAGGAGGTTGCGGGAGAGGGGAAAAAATGGGTTAGCAATGGTCCCCAACCTTTTTGGCACCAGGGACCAGTTTCATACAAAACAATTTTTCCATGGGGTCAGGATGGGTTGGGGGGAGGCAGAACTCAGGCGGTGATGCGAGCCATGGGGAGCCATGGGGAGCGGTTAATACAGATGAAGCTTCCCTTGCTGGACAGCTGCTCACCTCTTGCTGTGCGGCCTGGTTCCTCACTTTGATGGAAGGCATTTTTTCCACAGACAGGGACTGCGCGGAGCTCAGGCGGCGATGCGCGGCCCAGGAATGGGGACCTCACTGTTAACGTTTCAAAAGTAGAATCCCATTTGTATTCATTTATACTTATATTTAGAGGCAGCATGGTGTAATAGGGAGAGCACAGGCCTGAAACCCAGATCTGAATTATACAGGTCATAATCACGGACTAGCTGTGACTCGAGGCGGCCCATCTTACTTTCTGGACCTTCGTCCCTTCCTTCTTAACATAAAGGAATCCATCAGTCCAGACCTCACTTTTGCGCACCGACCTGCCCTCGGGAGCGGAACTACATCCCCCACATTGCCCCGCGCGGGCGCCAGGCATGTCCGCCGCCGCCGCCGCCGCCGCCTCTGGCAGCTTTCCTCCTGGCCCTCCTACAACTCCCACAACCCCCCTCGGCAGCGGGCCGCGGCCCGGCCCTGGGTGGAGGCGGAGGCGGAGGCGCGGGAGTTATGGAGGGGGCGGGCTCTGGAGGGAAGTGCGTCAGAGGAGGTGCGGGGAGAGTAGGGTGCTGTGGTCTGAGCTAGAGGGTGAAGCTGGTGGAGCGAGAGGATGGGCGGTGAGTGAGCGGGGCGGCGTCGCTGGGCTGGGGTCGCGGAGCTCTTTGACGTTCCGGGCAGTTTGACGAGGGGGCCCCCTTCCCGTGCGCGGTCGGGACTGGGCGGGTTCCGAGCGGCGGGGGTTTTCCTGCCCGAGCGGTCTGGGGAGGGGCCTGATTGGGTACCTGGGGCCCCTGGCTGGGGCCGCGTAGGGCTGCCCCGCCCCAGCCTCGGCCTTCCCCGGCCCCGGCGTGCGGCTCGCGAGCCGACGGTTCCCGCCGTCCGGCTTGGACCAGCCGCGGTTCCTGGTGCTGGGACCTTTTAAGGTCATTTGAGAGCACCAGGATAAAGGAGGATTTTTTAAAAAAATCAAAATACAAATCCAACAACTTGAGTTATCGTTAATTATTGTAATTGCCCTGATCTTTACTGAGTCACTTCCCATCTAACAAACTCTGCAACCCCAGTTTGCGATCCTGTTTTCGTGCACCTTGTAAGGTGTTTAGTGTAGTCACGGTGTGTGCTTTCAGTCCAGTGTTTGACTCAGCGTGATCCGCCTTGAGTCATTTTACTGCGGCCATTTACTACTGCCGTTGAGCCCTGTCCACGCCTTGGGAGTGTTCATATTTTGCTTAGTTTAGAGTTTTCTGTCTGAGGAGGGATCATTTAGTTCTTGTGGACATACGTTACACTTTAGGATTTAGGGATAGAGTGAGGTTGCAGCTGAGGAGGTTCGGAAGTATAAGGAATGGGGAGAGTAGATAGGAGTGAAGAATTTGGCAGCGTTAAGAAGCTTGGCTTAGCTTTAATGGATTAGGGGGAAATTGACATCTAGCATTATTACATGTTATCATTCTCGTTGCTATTCCATATACCTAGAACAACCTTTCCCTCGGGGCTAACAAACATCTTCAACTCTGTCTTCCAAATAGGTCCTGACTCTTATCCTTGTTTTAGGAGGCTTCCCTCTACGGAGGAAACTGGGAGGAACCGATTTCCACTGCTTCCTTTTCCTATGCCTTTTTCACACTCAAAACCAGAACACTTAATGCTCTGCAACATGTGTAAAAATTCAGTCTGTAATTTAAAGTGTGTGCACTGCTGACCATGGGCATGTCTGTTGTTTGTATTTGTAATGTGTATGTCCTTTTCAGTGTTGTCTGTTTTAGTATGCAGGTGATAGACTAGAGAACAAGACCTCTGTCTCCGTAGCATCCTGGGTATGTGAGCATTCAATAAGTACTCTTATGAGAATAAGTTTTGTTTTAAATTTAATTAAGAAACATGCTTGCTTTTGTAAATAAAATTCCTTAATGATTATATACTACTTTAAATAACCAAGGAATGGGGAGTAGGATAAAGGATGATTTCGAGATAATTCTTTCAAAGTCTATTATTTGTCCTTGAAGTCTAACTTTTCTTCTTTCTTCAACTTTTAAACAGAGCAGTCTGAATGCCAGAATGGATAACCGTTTTGCTACAGCATTCGTGATTGCTTGTGTGCTCAGCCTTATCTCCACCATCTACATGGCAGCCTCGATTGGCACGGACTTCTGGTATGAATATAGAAGTCCTGTTCAAGAAAATTCCAGTGATTTGAACAAAAGCCTTTGGGAAGACTTCATTAGTGACGAAGCCGATGAAAAGACTTATAATGATGCACTTTTTCGATATAATGGCACACTGGGATTGTGGAGACGGTGTATCACCGTACCCAAAAACACACATTGGTACAGCCCACCAGAAAGGACAGGTATTCCTGTTATTTTAATTCTCCTTTACCTACTTAACAATAAACAAAGTGATCTGATGATTGCCCAATTATGTATAAGCAGGTTTGTTGGGTTCTCTCTCTCTCCTTAAAGAAATAAATCTTTTGTATAGCTCCTCTTCTTACCACCTTCTCTTCTCAACTTCTATGCATTACCATGATACTCATTAATATTAGGTGAATGAGTAGCTGTTCTTATCTTGGGAAAGCCATTTAAAATTTTTGTACTTATTTACTCTTTAAAATACTATTTATTTACCTTATGTATGTCATAAGGAAATAATTGGAAAAGTACACTGGAAGACTTTAAATATATGGTAGGTATAAAAGGACTAGCATCCAAAATCAAGTCAGCAAATGTTAATTGATTATCCTTTTATGGGTTAGCTGTGTTGTAATACATATCTATCATTTGACCCCTGTATCTTAGAGGATATAATTTGACTAACTCTGCATTTAAATCTATGTATATTTGAGACTGTTTTACAACAATCTTGATACAGAGTTTGTAGTTAAAAAATTTGTATTATAGAAGTAAAGAAAAAAAGTCTAAGCTGTTTTTCAGATTATTTTGCAAGCATTCTTATTTAACACTTAAAGATTTTAATTTCCAGTTACTAAAATGGATGCTTTAGAGCTCTTTATAAGGAGCAACTTTATAATTTATTTTTATTTATGGCTACTTGGCCTCTTAGTGGGAAAGCATTGTATTCAAATCTTAGCAGAACAGACTTGAATAACCATACATCAAAAGGATGCTAGTATGTCTTTATATAGGAAGAAAAGGAAGTAGTTTGGAAAGAAAGGATAGAAAGCTAGTTAAAATTCATTGTAAAATGTTCAATTCTACTTTGAAGGTATAGGAGTGCTTCATATAGTAGTCTGACCAGTCAGTCAGTCATTCATTTAATAAATATTTATTGCATGCCTCCTGTTCCAGGGCCTTGTAGCTTGGAGAACATTAGGGAGGAAAACAAAAATTAATAAAAATCTTTATTCCTGGGGAGCTAGCATTCTATTAAGGGGTAATAGGCAATAAACACATTGTATAATAGTATAAGCAATAAATGTTAGAAGGTGATGTGTGTTATAGAAAGAGAGAACAAAATAAAGGGGATTTGGAAATATGTGGGGAAGGGAATACTAGCAGGCCCTAGGTTATGATTTTCAGCAGGATAGTTGAGATAGGCCTCATTCAGAAGACACCACTTGAGTAAAGACTTGATACAAGTAAAGACTAGGTGAGGGAGTTGGCCACGTAGGTAATTGAGGGAGGGTAATCATTTAGGTTGGAAGGAACCTGCAAAGGCCCTATGGCAGGAGTGTGCCTGAAATAGACAAGGACCAGCAACGAAGCCGTTCAACTGGAATGGAGGGAGAGTTGGGGATGCTGTCAGAGATGTACTCTCAGAGTTGGGCAAATCAAGTAAAACTTTTTAGGCATGGTGAGGACTTCATTTTTTTACTCAGAGTACAGTGAGCCATGGTGGGCATCGAGAAATGCAGAGGAATGATTTGGCCACCCTGGCTGTTGCGGTGAGAACAGATAGGCAGCTAGGAGAATGGTTAGAAGGCTATTTCAGTAATGTAAGTAAGAGATGATAACAACTCAGACCAGGGTGGTGGCACTGAGCAGCAGCTGGATTCTGGATATATTTTGAATGAAGAACCTCTAGGATTTCCTGATGGAGTGTAAATTGGTAAAAATGACTCTAAAGTTTCTGGTTTGAGGAACTGGAAGGATGGAATTGTCATTCCCTGAGATGGGGACATGGCTGGTAGAGCAGGTTTGGGGGAGAAGATCAAAGTTCCTATTTGTTTCGATTTTTGTCCCCTGCCCCTTCTTTCTAGGCTTCTTACATATCTAAGCTGTCATTCATTTTACTGCTCCTACTTTTTTTCCCCTTTCTTGTGCCTGTGTCTTCAGCTTGCTGCTGAGAACCAGTGACATCCATTGGTGGTCTGTGAGACCTATGTGTCAGTCAGGGCCAAAGGAGTCAGGGCTGACTCTGGAAACATCTTTCTATATCACTTTTTATTTCAGAGAATGCTTACTGAAAGAGATTATTGTTAAATGTTTATAATTAAAACAATAAGCAATTGTTGTTCTTGTTCCAGAGTCATTTGATGTGGTCACAAAATGCATGGGTTTCACACTAACTGAGCAGTTCATGGAGAAATTTGTTGATCCCGGAAACCACAATAGTGGAATTGATCTACTTCGGACCTGTGAGTACTTTGATTTCACCAGAAAAGTTGGGGGAATAATTTTGTTTATCTTTTGTTGAATTCTATTTTTGGAATAAGATGAGTTAGTAAGTAGTGCCAACTTGAAATGAGATTTGTAACAGTATCCTAAAGAACTACTGATAACTTTTTAGAGTAGATATACATACTTACCAAATTTAAAATGATTTGAAGTTTTGGGTGGCAACTAGTACATTGGATGATGGAATCTAGGCTTCCGAAAGATGTTATTAATGGACCCATTTAATTAAGAGGAAATTTAGTTGGTATAAATTATGAATTCCTGTATTTGAATTAAACAGTTCCTGAATTCAGATAGGCATATGTGAAAAATTGACTGAAAGCTGTAAATGAGTCACTGAGTGTCAGTGCTGCCAAAAGTATTGATCCAATCTTAGGTGGTAGTAACAAAAGCATAGATATTTAAAAAAAAGAAAGTATATATTAGGAATGTTTTATTCCTTAATCATCAGGCAGCCCATGAAAAACTATCTTCAGATTTGAGCCTCTGTTTTCAGGGATATAGAGACTTGGCCAGAGCTTACCTGGAAGACTGTGTTATGAGAGAAAAGGTTGAATAAATTGCAGGTACTCAGTTTTGCAGTGAGAATGCATAGCAAGAAATTTATCACTAGCAGAGTTTGAAGGGAAGTAAGTTAGGAAGGAAGACTTAAGAAATCCCAGAAAGTTAAAACCAGTGCAAAAAAGTATAATTTGGTTAAGATTGATATTAATGCATTGCTAATGGTTAAAATTATCTGAAAATGGAATGGGGATTTTTTTTTTATAAGGTCATCAGTTTTCTTCCCATGTTGATGAGGGATTTATGATAATTAAAATTGCCATTTATTGAACACCTGTTATAGTCCAGATTCTCTGCTTTGTGCTTTATGTATACTTTCAACAGCCCTGCAAGACAGTTCATTTCTAATCACCATTCATTTACTTGTAATTACTGCCTTTAGATCCAATAAGGGCTGAGATAATGTTTGTTGTGTAGAGCCAGATTGTTTTTGCTGTAAATCCTGGCTCTCCTACTTACTTCTGTGTCAATTTGTGTAAGTTATTTATGCCTCTTGCCTCAGTTTCCTCAGTTATAAAATGGAAATAATAATAATATAGTTGTCCCTTGGTATTGGGGGATTGGTTCCAGGACCCCCTGTAGATACCAAAATCCAAGGATGTTAAAGTACCCTATATAAAATGATACAGTATTTGCATATAATCTATACAATTTTCCCAATATACTTTAAATCATCTCTAGATTACTTTATAATACCTAATACAATGTAAAAGCTATGTAAATACTGTATCATTATACCGTATTATATTTGTATTATTGTATTGTTATTTTTTGTTTTCTTCCCCCCAAATATTTTTGATCCCTGGATGATTGAATCCTTGGATGTGGAATCCTCAGATATGGAGGGCTAAATGTGCCTACTTCCTAGGGTCGTTGGGAGGATTAGTACACAAAACATGTGTAGAACAAACATAGCATGGCATATAGAAAGCCCTCGGTAATTGTTACCTATTAGTGTCCTTTCACTTTTATCAGGACAAAGTTAGCATCCTTTTGAACAATGTCCTTTAGGAAAGGGGCCTCAATGTTAAAATACTTCTTTCTCACTTTTTGAGAAAAGATCTAATTAGAATATGATAGAAATTGACTTTGTGGGAAAATGGTCTGAAATCATGGTATCATTTCTATCTTTCTTTTTCTCTCTTTTTAAAAATCAGATCTTTGGCGTTGCCAGTTCCTTTTACCTTTCGTTAGTTTAGGTTTGATGTGCTTTGGAGCTTTGATTGGACTTTGTGCTTGTATTTGCCGAAGCTTGTATCCCACCATTGCCACGGGCATTCTCCATCTCCTTGCAGGTAGGTCTTGTCATCATTTTTACCTCTTAGCTTCTTCCTGTCTCTTTAGGGACCAAAGAATTATAATGCTTAAACATTCACATATTACTGCCCTGGTATGTTCCCCGAAAAGCTTTTTTACTGTGTTCTTTACCTACTAATGTTTTGTTTTGTTTTCTAAATTTTCCCCCAAGGTCTATGTACATTGGGCTCAGTAAGTTGTTATGTTGCTGGAATTGAACTACTCCACCAGAAACTAGAGCTGCCTGAGAATGTATCTGGTGAATTTGGATGGTCCTTCTGCCTGGCTTGCGTCTCAGCTCCCTTGCAGTTCATGGCTTCTGCTCTCTTCATCTGGGCTGCTCACACCAACCGGAAAGAGTATACCTTAATGAAAGCATATCGCGTGGCATGAGCGGGAAGCTGCCTGCTTTATAATTGCCATTTTTATTATTTTTTTAATAATGACATTTACCCTTGCGTCCTTTCCATTTTTTTTTAATTTTTTATTTTTTGGTGGATATACCATTTTATTCTGAAAATCTATTTTATTTATACACACACACCACTAAGTACACACTTAATACTACTAAAATGTATGTGGTTTACTCTAAGTGATTCCGTCTTTCAGACAAACTAATCTAGATTCAAGAGTCCAGACAGAAAGAAATGGATAGAGACTTGGCACAAATTCATGAAAATTGGCAGTAGGAAATTGACCCAAGAGGAGTTCTGCAAATATCTGTTAGATTTTTCAGTAAAAGTAAAGTAACTCTGTCTGTTCAACTACAAACTCTTTAGTTTCTTTGGGAAACCTCTTATTGTCAAAACTTCATCTTTACTTTGCTCTTGTAGATAGCCAGTCAGCCAGTGGTATTCATGGTATTTTCAAAGATTTAAGATATATAAAATTGAGAAATTATCTACAATCCTTTTCCCTAAACATTGGCACATAGCTTCATCTGAGTGAAATATGGCAGCTGTTTATACTGTGTCGGTCTACAAGTGAAAAATACAGTGTTTACTTTAAATTTTAACTTTGTAAGAATTCAGCCAGACAAGAGGGTTAATTTTATTATTTTATTTTTTTTAAACTCTCCTTAATAGGATTTTCAGTACCACCAAACCATTTTGGATTTTTTCTCCTTCCCTCTTCATATACCAGACGTATTATTAAAAGCATGCTTTCTTTTTAATATTACATTAGGGTCACAGAGTAAAATTCCCCAACTGATATCCATTTATTCCAGCCAAGTACCATAAAGAAGTTTCCACTGTAATGACTCTCCAGCGCTGGGAAACCTACCACAAGATCTAAAGTTTTGGCTGTCCATTAACCTCCAATATTGGTCTTTATTTCTTGTGGTAAAATGATGTGCCTTTCCTTGCCTAAATCCCTTCCTGGTGTGTATCAACATTATTTAATGTCTTCTAATTCAGTCATTTTTTATAAATATGTCTGTAAACATTGAACTTTAACAAATCTTATTTATTTATTCCATTACTGTAGCAATTGACAGATTTAAAAAAATGTAACTTAGTAATTTCTTACCATATCCTAAATCTGTCTTTTTTACAAAATAAAATTAAAAATGAAAGGAGACTCAAATAATTGTGTATAGAGTGTCTGAACTGATTTAAATCTCAACACTTTAGGATAAAGAAATGGAGGATTCAGAATGGAAATCTCTGTGGGTCTCTGGAAAATACATTGTCGCTCTACAGGGCTATCTTTTTGTCCTGTGTTTGGGTCTCCATCTTCCAGAAAATGTAGAAACCCCTTCCTCCCATTAGAAAATACGAAAATCTTTATTTTATATGTTTCAGAATTTTAAAACATGTTTTCAACTAGCTGTGATCTCTACATATCATAATATGGCTAGCTAGTTTTCTGTAAAATCATTTAATGGTTGTGGATGTTTGTGTTCTATATTCAAAAAATAATCAAGTCAGCTTCTGACTTAGAACAAAGCCAGCATTACTCTGTTGCCAATTATTGCCTGTGAAATGGCTAGTCACTCAGGTTTCTACCTCTTCGTAACTCTTAGAAGATTCATTGCCCTTCAGCACGTTATGTTGAAGGTGGGCAAGAAAAAAGTTAAGTGAACAAACAAAACACTTGGGAATGGAATTTAAAAATTATGGGCAGCATGACATTTTTGTATTGGGAGTTAAGTTTTAAAGTGTTCCTACCTCTTCTTACTCTCGCAGTTTTATGGAAAGCTAGCACCATAACCTCTGGTGCTGAATATGTATTGTAGTTGGTATTTTTAGCATGTGGCAGAGTAGCTGAGGTCATCCTCTGCTGCAAAGACTTTTGTTTGGAATATATAGGGCTATATTGTTTAATTTAATGTGAAACCGTCTCTAAGTAGGTTGAACCATATGAAATTGCTGATATCCAGTCATTTTTGGTCAACCTAACATATAAAATCAGTGGCAAGGTGAACACTATTAATCTCCTTCCATTTAATCTTTGAAAGCAAGCCTCAAGTAAAAAATTAATTTTCAGATTTTTCAGAACATAAGTTTTATGGTAACATAAGAAATAGGTTTTAAGACCTTAATTTTATGCTTCCTACTTAACTAAATAATGTGGATAAATATTTTTTATATTCTTTTTAGCAAAAATTAAAATCATTTCAAAATTTCTTAAGGTAGCCATAAAAGCACCAAAAGTTGTTGGCAACAAAAAAGAATAATTCTAGAAGAAATTATTTGTTCGGATAACACTAAGTGTGCCTACTATCTATATCATAATGCAGATGATACGTCTAATACATAACAAAGGGCCTCAATTTAATAATTAATAGTGTTAAAGTTTTATCTGCTCTTAAGTATTGAGAGTATGTGCGTGCGCATTGGGAGGAGGGTAGAGTTGATAAATCACAGGTGAACTAATGTAGTCATTTAGTCACACTATTGAGAAGAATGAGATGGCCACACTTAACAAATCAATTTAGAGTTTGATTGTTTTTTCCATTCTAGAAACATCACCAAATTGCATACTAGCACTGTCAAAACTTACAGATCCAGTAATGTTCACCTGACAAAAATATGTAGTATCAGACATTTTAATATTTAACCCTCATGTAAGCTTTCTCCAAAAATGAAAACAAGCTATTGAACTAACCTGATTTTGCTGATTGCAACACTTTCAGAAATTTCCTAGCACCTAAAAGAGCAGCTAATGGGTGCAGCTCTAAGGATGCAAATTGTTGTTTCACAAGCTCGATGCAGCTGTGTCTTGGCACAGATGGGTGGAGTCTTGTCCTTTCAGCCTCTTCTCATAAGAGAATATGATTCATACCTTGAAAAGAGAGGGATGAAACAAGGAAACATCTATGTTTAGGAATTTTTTTCTATTGCTCATCAAGTGTTCTGACACTCAATTGTAATGAGATGCATTTTTCCTAGGGTTAAATCATAAATATATGCTAATGTCCTGCAAATTCATGATGTGAAAATCCTCAGTTGTAAAAAGAATAACAGAATGATTATTTACCCTATAGAAGAACTTACCATAGAGTCATTAAATTCTCTTCGGTGTCAGAATTTCCATTATTATCAAAATTAATACGTTATTTGACATATAAATATTTACACACTTTCAGCAAAATTGTATAAAGCAAGATCCAATTTATCTTACTTTCTATCTTTGCAGAGGTTTTGAAATGTGAAATGAGAGAATTCTGTTTTATCTTCATCTTTTAAAATATCTAAGTTACTGAGTAATACCTTACCTTTTATCTTCCGATTCAGTGTCTTAGGATGTGAACTTTACCTCACCTGTCCTGCATCCTTCAGCCCCTCCCAGTCTTCCAGCCTTCTGTTCTCATGTTTCTTTACTTAGCTTGTGTTCCCATTGTATGTTCACAAGCATCTTTGATTCTCTTGCTCCCATAATCCCCCATAATGTCCCATGGCACATTCCTTCACAATCCTTAGGCTTATTTTCATAGACTACACTATCCAGTTTTCTTATTCTTAATCTCAAGATATTAAGGATGGCGATTCAATACTCTAAAGCTGGTTCTGTTAAAAAAATGCCATATGACTTTAACTGTTTGACAGTTCTAACCATCTATGACTATTGACTTATTACTCTATACAGAATTTTTTTCCAAATCTCTATAAAAGTTACTTGTTGGAAATCCATATTCCCCCTCACCTTCCATGAGAGTAATTTATATTCTCTTTTAGAAGGAAATATTGGAATGAACTCCTCTGGTACCTCCAACCCTTATTTGTTCCTCCCTGTAAAAGAAGGAATGTATTATCTAATTGGAGAGATTGCGGGGATCAGGGCATCCACAAGGAGCAGCACGGTGTATGGAGGTTAAGTATCCAGCTAGGAAGACAATACTAAATTTGTAATCTCAAATCTATCTCTTAACCTTTCCAAACACCTCTTTTCCCATCTGTGAAATGCTATGATAATTCATACCTGCCTCATAGAGTTGTTGAGGATTATGTAAATTTCTCAGCATAAAGTAATCAGTCAAAAAGTGCTAATTAGGACAGGCTGCATTGCAAGGGGTTGGAGTTATGAAGCTTATAAAGTGGTGGTTCTCAGCCTAGGCTGCACATTGGAATTTCCTGGAGAACTTCAAATACTTGTGTCCTAGAGGATCTGATTTAGTTGGCCTGGGCTGTGGTCAGGCCACTGCATTTTTAAAACCTTTTCAATTGATTCTGATGGGCAGCTATGTTTGAAAGCTATGATTAAGAGCAAGAAATAGGATTCTCTTTCCCCTAGGCAGATTTTTAAAAGGGATGGTGGGCTGTGGAGTAAACAGACCTGACACAGTGTCTGCCTTCTAGAAGCCACTTCTCTGCTGTTTTTTCCAGCACTCTCTGGAGTGCTGGTGACCGACTCTTTGAGACAGGCCCTAATCCATCACACCTCTGCTGGCTGGAGATGTGTTTGGAGAGTCTTCCTGGAGAGCCAATACTATCTGGTGGCTGGTCCTAAGGTTCAGATTTAGCAGGAGGTTAGAGGAAGCCTTGTTTGTTTATTCTTCACTTCCAAATCACTTTCTCTAACCCAGTACTTTTCAGGACCCTGTAGTTTGAAGTGATTAGGCCTCCATAAAGAAAGTGAATATTCTGGTCCCTGTCTGCTTATCAGTTCACTGTGTTCATTCTCTTCGTTAGAACCAGGAAGGAGAGAGGCATAAATAATTGACATTAATCTCTACACGAGCCAGAAATTCTTGAGAATGGACATGAAATGACATCATCTATAAAATATTAATAGTATCTACTTTCACGGGTTATTGTGATGGGTAAATAAGAAGGTTCACATGTAAAGTGCTTGGAACAGATCCTGAAACAGAAGAGCTCAATAAATGTTAGGTATTTTTATTATCCAGAGGCTAATGCAGCTCCTGGGCAGGAGGCAGCCTTGGCGTGGCCTGTGTGATCTGGCTCAGAGGCACGCAGGACTCCAAGGTGTTGGGGCTGCCTTGTGGCTGCTCTCCAGCAGGGAGTAGAGCTGGGGCTGGTATTAACCTTGTTGGGGAGTCTTTAATTTCCAGTTAAGATTCATTTCAAAACAGAGCTTCATTACCCAGGCTTTTTAGACATTTATACGTCACAAGGTGGAAGAATTTTTGCTTTGAAAGCTTAAATTTTTATCATTTTTCTCAAATAGGGCTGCGCTAATATGGAATTTTGGCCTTTTAATGATTATGTTAGCCATAAGTTGGTGAATCAGGATTAGCAGCATCAAAAAACTCTGTATTAGTCCATTTTGTGCTGCTATAACAATACCTGAGACTGAGTAATTTATAAAGAATAAAGGTTTATTTCTTACAGTTCTGGAGGCTGGAAAGTCCAAGATTAAGGTGCTGGTGAGTTTGGTGATTCTGATTCAAAGATGGCACCTTGGGTGCTGCCTCCTTCAGAGAGGAGGAACATTGCTCCTCACATGGCAGAAGAGCAGAAGGGCAAAGAAAGGGCAAGAGAGAGCAAGAGGTGGCCAAACTCGTCCTTTTATAATGATGCCAATCCCATCTAGGAGGGTGGAGCTCCCATGGCCTAATCACCTCTCAAAGGTCCCACCTCTTAATATTGTTATGATGACAATTAAATTTTATTTTTTTATTTTTTTATTTTTTTTTAATTTATTTCAGCATATTATGGGGGTACAGATGTTTCTGTTACATATGTTGCCCTTGCCCCCACCTCCCTCCCTAAGTCCGAGTTTCAAATATGTCCATCATTTGGGTGGTGCACATTGCACTCTTTG
>CAUYSK010032763.1:0-10584 GCA_963575035.1 Avahi laniger | reverse complement strand
CATCCTTTATTATTTCCTGATTCTAAAATAAATTATTTTCCCTGTGAGCTAAAACCAGCCCTTCCCAACTCCTGAGAGAGTTTCTACTATAATAGAATGATCGCCTCACCTCTTCCAGTAAACAATCTTTACTTTTTTTTTTAATTTTTAATTTTTTGTAGAGACAGGGTCTCACTATGTTGGCCAGGCTGGTTTTGAACTCCTGGCCTCAAGTGATCCTCCCACCTTGGCCTCCCAAAGTGCTGGGATTACAGGTGTGATAGTTTTAAGGAATATATCCCAAGAGCTTCAAAAATTCCACTTTTTGGAGTACCCCTCATGTATACAATTACCTCCATAAATGGTGAGAAGAATGCCTGAAGCATCAAAGTGATATCTTCAGTCCCTGGGGGGGTTTCTAAAGTACTGAAATAATTTGTCACTGCACATCACCTTAATAGCGACATTATCCATGAGCTTATCTGGATCTATTAAAACAAAGCAGCTGGGGCCATATCATGCCATGACAGTTACCGCACATACAGAGACTAGGAGAGAGCAATGAGGCATGATCTGATACAGATGTTGGGCAGCTGGCTAGGGATGCTCTCCAAATAAGTGACTCACTCCTGTGCTGCAGTTTCTCGGCAGATGTGATTCCAATGTGCCTTGGCAAAATTTAAAAATTACTGCATGTCTTGGATCATGGGGATCAGTGTCAAAAGGTAAGAACCATGAATGTTAAAGCCATAAAATGCCAGGCACCTGCTGTACTTTCTATCTCTTAATCTGTGCTGTCTGCACTTCGGGCTTCAGATGTGCACGACCTCCTCATCCTGGAACAAATAAGCCTTCACTGGTCTCTGCAGCGCCACTTAGCTCTCATCCTATTTTGTCATATAGATCTGCTGGAACTTCACTCTGCAGGTCCTCCCAGGACTTGCTTTTCAAATCTAGCGACTCCTTCTAAGCTTTCCTCTACTTTCTTTCTCTGGGGTAGGTGACTATTAGCCAACCTTTCCAAGGCCCTCTGTTGTCATCCGTGATTCCGTGATTTTTTTTTTCTGGTGTTTCTCTTGTTTTATGGATCACGTCCTCTCTCTGTCTCTCCTCCCTTCGAGCACTACCAAAAGTGCAGTCTTTGACTCTGATCTCCTTCATTAGTTCTTGTCACCTGTTTCAATTACACAAGGGTCACTCCCACTTGGAGAACAAACTCGACACTGACTGTTAGAAATATGTTCGTCTTCTTGATCTTCAGTAACCTGTCCTCAGTCTGGTTGCTCCAGAGATGAAGGGCTTATCTCCTTACATGGCAGCCTTTTTCATTTTTGGAGAGCTCTTCTATATAACAGGGTTTCTTCTGTACGGCTAAACATGTCTCCTCGTAATTTTCAGGCATTGACTGCTTTTCTGCCCTCCAAAATAACGCTTCCTTCTGCTAACCCTTAGCAACACTCTGTCGATTCGTAGGAAGCTTCGCTTAGTCACTCAGGCCCAAAACTCCAGAAACATTTTGATTCTTCTTTCTCCTTTAATCCACAGAACAAACAAATGGCCAAGCACTGCAAGTCGTATTTTGAAATTTCTCCTGCAGAAATAGAATATTTCAAGGCAGAATAATTAAATATCATAGAAACAATAACTTATCTCAAATTAATTTGTAGAGCTAATGCAATAGTGATTTAAAAAAAATCCAATGGTGATTCATACAAGTATCAAAAGAGTTGATACAAGTATTCTGAAGTTCAACTGAGGTAATAAAGAAAGAATATTCCAATAATTAAGAGTGATAAGGGGAGATTAGTTATATGAGTTATTAAAATAGTCATTAAAATAGTGTGGTACTGACATGGACATAGATCAATGGAGTAGTTTAAGCAATCCAGAATTACAGTTAATTAAACATAAAAATTTGATAATCTGGGCACAGTGGCATGCACCTGTATTCCCAGCTACTTGGAAGGCTGAGATGAAAGGATCACTTGAGCCCAGGAGTTCGGGGCTAGCCTGGGTAACATAGTGAGACTCTATCTTTAAATAATAATAATAATAATAATAATGATGATGATAATAAAAATTTTGATATGTAAAAGAAGGCAATACATATCAATGAGGAGATTAAAGATTGCTCAGCAATGATTTGGAATCACTGGCTATGAATTTGGAGGAAAATCCAAATATAGATGGTCACTGTATAGTGAATGAAGTCCATTTGGGACTAATGAATTAAAAAGAAACATAGAGAAATAGGAAGAAAATTAATTGAATAATGATTAAATCTCTGGAAGACTGAGAAACTTTTAAGACAATAATTACTGGTTGAGTATCCCTTATTCAAAATGCTTGGGACCAGAAGTGTTTTGGGTTTTTGGACTTTGACATATTTGAATATACATAATGACATATTTTAGGAAGGGACCCAAGTCTAAACATGAAATTTATTTTATGTTTCATATATACCTTATACACATAGCCTGAAGCCAATTCTGTGCCATATTTTTAATAACTCTGTGCATGAAACAAAGTTTTGTGTATATTGAACCATCAGAAAGCAAAAGGTATCACTATCTCAACCACCCATTGTGGACAATTTTTGGTTGTTTGGCATCACCATCATTCCTGGGTTTTTTTTGAGACAGATTCTTGCTCTGTCACAGGCTGGAGTGCAGTGATGTCACTGTAACCTCCAACTCCTGGGCTCAAGCTATCCTCCTGTCTCAGCCTCCCAAGTAGCTGGGACTACAGGCATGTACAACCACACCAGCTAAATGTTTATATTTTTTTTTAGAGACAGGGTCTTGCTATGCTGCCCAGCCTGGTCTTGAATTCCTGACCTCAAGTGATCTTCCCATTTCAGCTTCCCAAAGTGCTGGGATTACAGGCAAGAGCCACCATCCTGGTTGGCATCAGCATCATTCCTGACTCTGAATTTACATGCTATCCATAAGAATAATTTCTTATATTTATTCACATATAAGTACTTAACAGTAAAAAAAATATGGTGATGAAAAGATTCTAAAATCGATTGTGGTGATGGTCACACAGTTCTGTGGATATACTAAAACCATTGAATTTTGTACTTTATACGGGCGAATTGTAGAGTATATGAATTATACCTCAATAAAGCTGTTTAAAAAAGAAGTAATTGAATAAATCAGAAAGGAAATGTATTAGGGCTCTCTAGAGAAACAAAACCAATAGGATGTATTTAGATATATAGAAAGGGATTTATTATGAGGGGTTGGCTCACATAATATGGGGGCTAAGAAATCCCGGATCTGCCATTTGCAAGCTGGAGGCTCAGGAAGGGCAGTGGTATAGTTCTAGTGCAAGCTCGAAGGCCTAATACCCAGAGGAGCCAATGACATAAGTCCAGGTTTGAGTCCAAAGGCCCAAGAACTAGGAATGTTGATGGCAGGAGAAGACAGCTACCGCATCTGACACACAGAGAGCAAATTACCCTTCCTGCACCAGCTATTAGCTTGTTAACCCTGATTTTGCAAAGAACTCAGTTTGCCAAATATACATCCAAGTGGGAGGGGACTCAGGAGATCCTGGGAGATGAACTGGCCCAGATATTTAAGCGACCAGTGTAATGGGATGGGTAATTCATGTATCCAGGTGGAGAGCCAGTGCTTAGGGGACTCACTGGGCCTAGTGCCTGAATCGCCACCAAACCTGTGCCTTCAGCTACGCTGCGGTTCCGCTGGCTGCCTGCCAAAGGGCAAGTGGCTGAAATCCAGTGACAGTTCACACCACGGTGTGTTCTGGGGCATCACCCAGCTCGAGGGAGAGGGCCCAGCCCAGAGCACTGAGAAGATGCACAGTGAAGACCAGCTCCATCATTCAAGAGAGGAGAACTCAACGTGAAGGACCGCTCCAACATCCTGGCGCCATTCTTCACCTATGCCGCCATTTCCGATTACTCTTGTGCCTCATCTAGTTAAATACTCACTCCCTGATATTTGCCAAACCACCTGGACCATGAGCATCTCCGTAGAACCTGCTTCAAACCACAGCTGGGCAGCAACCTCCACACATCCCCCACCTGCCAGTGGATCTCTGACCAAGTTCTCCACCTACTGGTGACACTTGGTCCTCACAGAATCAGACCTCAAACCTTGTCCTCCCCAGGGCTTACCAACAACGCTTGACTCTCCTGACTGTTAGGACAGAGAGAATGCTCACACCTCCTTCATCTCACTAATATTAGAAATTTCAAGCTGTTAACAAAAACATTAACACCTGTTAGAGGTACTATCCATGCAGCAGTAAGAGACTACTTTTGTGACAAGCCAGACCCTGATATGATCAAATCAGAAACAAGAATCAGCTTCTGGTCTTGGTGAGTGGGGAGCCCATTTGGCAAGAGGGTGGCGAGAAAGGCCAACTGTATCCCTCATTCAACCTCTTCCTAACTCTGACTTGATTTCTCCTAACACGTAGCCTTCACATCTGAGATTTGGTGTTGTTATAATCCTCTGCTGGTATATTGGGGAAGATGTAGCAAACCCTGGACATGTCAGATCATTAAACTATCACTTGCATGATTTGTCCAAAATAATGTTTCCACAAACTCATGAAACCTCACTGGCTTTGGGTGACAAGACAGTTTGCGGTAAAGTTGCTATTTGATTGGTCAGAAATGAAATTTAGGGTCAATATTCACAGGATTTAAAAAAAATCAATTCTTCAGTATTTGAAATATCACTTTGCAAAAGCAAGAAATGCTGCAAATGTGTTAAAATGGCTGATAAAGTTAGGATGACAGTAATAAATTTTCTAATAAAAAACATGGTATAATAGCAAAATTATTGCAGAAAAACCACATTTATTGTGGCAAAAGACAAAATGTTATATTTTCATAATACACTATTGTTTTGGAAGGTGAATAATAATTCTATACACTGCAGTTTTTCAGTGTTTGAAAAACATGAAGAAAAATACTATGTAATTAAAGGACTATTTTCAAAAAACTAAGAGGTATATGAGTGCTTGTAAAAGACCAACATATAAAAGGGCCTGCTGCAAAGTTTCTTAAACCTCCAAGAAGACTCTGTTTTGCTATTTCTAATTTCTGTGACATCCTACAAGAAAAACGTGCCTCTGAGTAGAGGAAGAACACGTCATGTCGTCCATATTTGAGGCGACAAGCCTGGAGATTCTGTCCCCTCGATCCACTGGTCTCTGTTGGACCCAGGATGCACCGCGCATGTGGGAATGTGGAAGCACAGCAAGAAGAAAGCAGACAAGAGCACACGCCCGTGGCATTCTTGGCGGGGGCAGTTTGGGGGTTGGTAGGGAGGATGTACATTAATATTCAACGAATTTATGTTTGGTCTTTGTTATCAGTGGCCCATGAACTCTTAATTTGTCCTTTCTGTGTTATATTTTTCTGTCACTTTTTTCTTCTTTGTAATTCTCCAATATTGAATGTCCTTTATTTCCCTTAATTACTAGAAATTCTGAACTTTGTTTGGCACATATATGTCAACTGGAGAGTACCTGTCCTTGTAACTAGGTATAGCTACTTCTACAACAACTACTACTAAAACAACAAAAATCTGTGTAGCACCTTAGTGAGTTTCAGGCAATGTTTTAAACACTTTGTGCATATTATTCATTTAATTTCTGAGTGATCCTATGAGGAGGCACTATTATGTATTATCCTTACTTTTCAGATATGGAAACTAAAAGCAGGCAGTGACTTGCCCAAGTTCACACAGCTAGTAAGTCACAGATCTAGGACTGGGACCCGGGTAGCCTGGCCCCAGAGTCCTTTCCTACTCTGAAATTAGAAAGATATTTTTTGTATTTTCTTCCCAAAGTCTTAAAGTTTTGTTTTTCACATTTTAGTTTTTAGTCTATCTATAATTAATTTTGAGTATAGTATGATTTAGGTATCCATTTTTATATGAAAAATTAATTTTCCCAGTTCCATTTATTGATATGAAAATATAAAATTTCTGTATATGCATGAGGTTGTTTCTGAGCCCTCTATACTATTGCTATGGTCTGAATGCTTGTGTTCCTCCAATATTCATATGTTGAAATCCTAACCCCCAAGATGATGGTATTAGGAGGCGGGGACTTTGGGAGGTGATTAGGTCATGAGAGAGAGAAACCCTCATGAACGGATTGGTGCTCTTGTAAGACACTGAAGAGACCAGAGTTCTCTCCCTTCCATAATGTGAGGATACAGGGAGAAGGCACCATCTATGAACCAGAAAGTAGGTCCTTATCAGACTCCAAATCTGCTGGCGCCTTGATGTTGAACTTCCCAACCTTCCCAACTGTGATAAATAAATTCCTCTTGTTTATAAGTCACCCAATTTATGGTATTTTGTTATAGCAACTTGAGTAGACTAAGATAGTTACAGATAATTCATTCCCACTGACTGGTGAAAATTATTCTATGGTGTAAATATAACACAATTCATTTACCCATTCTATTATTGATGGGCATTTGGGTTGTATCCAAGTTTTTACTATTACAAATAGTGAGGCCATGAATATTCCTATAAATGTATTTTGTTGAACATGTGCATACATTTCTGTTGAGTATACACCTGGGGTGGAATCGCTGAGTTACAGAGTACGCATCTGTTTCAGCTTTAGTTGATAACGCCTGACAGTTTTCCAAGGTGGTTGGATAATTTTACACTCCCACCAGTAGGGTATGAGGGTCCCAGTTGTTCTTCACCTTCGCCCACACTGATATTGTCTTCTTCATTTTAGTTATTCTAGTGAGTGTACAGAATTGTAGTCTTAGTTGACATTTTCTTGCTAAATATCTGATGGCTATCTTCTTTGTGAAGTGACACAATTGCCCATAGTTCTGCCCACTTTTCTATTGGGTTGTCTGACATTCAAAAAAATCACTTTGTAGTAGTTCTTTATACAATAAATGAGTCCTTTGTTGAATACACATATTTTAAATATATTCTCTCACTCTGTGGCTTAACTTTTGACTCTAAATGGTATCTTTTGATGAACAAAAGTTCTTAATTTTAATGTGCTCTATTTTGCTTATTTTTTCTTTATGATTATCACATTTCATGTGTCAGTTAAATAAATCTTTGTCTACTTCAATATTATGAAAATATTTTCCTATGTTTTATCACAAAACCTTTATAGTTTTATTAGGTTGAACCATACAAAATTACCAATAATCAACTTACAAAAATAGCAGTTTCATATGGTTCAACCTAACACATTTAACCTACAATCTGTCTGGAACTGATTTTCATGTGTGGTGTGAGGCAGGGATCAAGATTTTTTCTTTTACTCAGTTGCTCAGTTGTCAGCTTTTTATAAATCAGATGATCATATATATGTGGGTCTGTTTCTCAATGTACCATTCTTTCCACTGGGTTGCCTATTCTTGTGGCAATATCAAACTCTCTTAGTTACTATAGCTTTATCATAGGTCTTTTATAAATAGGTCCTGATGTATTCTTCTTCAAGATTACCTTGGCTACTCTTAGTCTTTTATGTTTCCACTCCTGTTTTACAATTACAGCTTTTATTTTTTAAAGTGACACATAATAATTGTACATATTTATGAGGTACATGTACAGTATGGTGATCCAGTCAGGATAATTAGTATATTCATCATTTCAAACATTTACCATTTCTTTGTGTTGGGAACATTCAATATCCTCCTTCTAGCTATTTGAAACTATATAACATATTATTGTTAACTATTGTCATCCTATAGTGGAACTTTTTCCTTCTTAATGCTATTTTATGTGGATTAGAATTGTTGTTTTCTTGGTGAGTTGAATTTTATGTCAGAATGTTAGTTACCCTCTTTATTGCTATTTTATATGAAATTAATATGGCTATCCTAGATGTTTTTGGTTTATCTTTGCCTGGTATATCTTTATTCATCATTTTACTTTGACTATTCCTCTGTTCATGCTTTGGATTTATCTTTGGTAAATAGAATATAGCTGAATTTTTAATACAATCTGTCTTTAATGTTGGGATTTGATCCATTAGTACTATTACTGATATATTTAGATTTGTTTTTATCATCTTACTCCATAGTGGATTCATTTTTTTTTATCCCATTCACCTCCTTTATTTCTAGTCTAAACTTTCCGAAGTTTGCTTTGCCAATGCCTACAGGGCACACCTGGTAATTAATGCTCATCCCTCCAACTTGACTTTTGTAGATCTGACGACTTTACTCAGGGTTTGGGGTCATCATCTCATCTCTATTTCGATAGTGATTTCTTCATAGCGTATTTCCAAAGAAAGATCATCAAATCAGCATACCTGGTGTGGTGTGGAAGGCTTGCTAACACGAGCTTCTTGTCTTCACCTGTGTAATCTGAGTCCCTGGGGCTGGATTAGGTGAAGCTTTTGACAAAGGAGTCACAGATGCACGTAAACAAGAGGAAAGTACCAGTGATGATGAGGGAAACGGCAAAGTGATCACGAACTACAGGTACCTTTATTCTCTCCTTTCCTTTCCTGTCTAGCTCAGGTTTCTGGTAATTCCCATAGGAAAACAGTGCCCAATTATGTTTCCTTCAATTCACTGAAGCCCAATTTTTAAGGTAGAAAGAAGATAATGGAAACTATTTCCAGGAAAGAGTGGATGTAATTCAGCTTAACAGTGAGATGGCTCTATAAATATTCAATCCGTAGTCACACCCAGCTAGCTAAAGAAACGAAACGAGAGCATTGCTAGAGCATTCCACTAGATGGCAGTGTTTCGCTGCTAACCGAGCCGGAGCCACAGGCTCTCCGGCAAGGCCGCCAACGGCCCCTAGGAGGCGCCCCAGGCTCCGGGCACCCGCTCCCGGCTCCAGAAGCCAGATGAGAAGTGATAAACTTCTGTTTCCCTGGAGGAAGGAGCGATGCCATAGTGCCCCGAGGCTGGTGACTAAGTTAGAATTAGGGCAGGGAAGAGAGCGAGTGAGAGGAAGAGGAGGAAGGCTATACTCAAGTACGGCAAACACTTCAGTGAAAACAGCCGGAAGCAGGTGCCTTTCTGAGGGGGCGTCTTTGGCCCTCGCTTTGGATTTGAGAGTGGAGCTTTCTTTCCTTTTCTCCACCCAGTCGTCTTGGAAAGCATCTGCACAATCGGCTGCTTCAGGCCCAAGTGTGACCCAGCTTGGGGTCAGTTCGCCTGACGAGATGGCTACTTTGCTATGTCATTGTGTCTCTTAATTTAAAAATAAACACCCTCCCCAACTTTTTAGAACATTTCTTAGTATCGCCCCTTGTCATCAGTAGGTGCTTACGCAGATAAATGTTGGTACAGAGAAGTACTTGGTAGGTACTGAAGAAGTTCTCTGATGTTGCCGTGTAATCACACTGGGTCACCACAAATGATACCGTCAGCCCCCTGTCTATGAAGGGATTGTATTTTTAAATTTTTGGAACTCAAAATACATTTTCTAATTAAAATGTCGCTTAGTTTCCTGAGTTAACCCATAATATTACTTCCTATTTTATCCTATTTCTTCATCATTTGGGATCTATAGTTATTACAAAAAAAGATAAATATAAAAAATTGTCGCCGGGTGCGGTGGCTCACGCCTGTAATCTTAGCTCTCTGGGAGGCCGAGGCGGGCGGATTGTTTGAGCTCAGGAGTTCCAAACCAGCCTGAGCAAGAGCGAGACCCTGTCTCTACTAAAAATAGAAAGAAATTAATCGGACAATTAAAAATAAATATAGAAAAAATTAGCCAGGCATGGTGGCACATGCCTGTAGTCCCAGCTACTCGGGAGGCTGAGGCAGGAGGATCGCTTGAGCCCAGGAGTCTGAGGTTGCTGTGAGCTAGGCTGACGCTACGGCACTCTAGCCCGGACAACAGAATGAGACTCTGTCTCAAAAAAAAAAAAAATTAAAAAATTCTGCCCTGTGAAAGACACTGTCAAAAGGATGAGAAGACTAGGTGTAGACTGGGAGAAAATTTTGCAAAAGACATCTGAAAAAGGACTGTTATCCAAATACACAAAGAATTCTTAAAACTCAACAGTAAGACAACAGACAACCTGAATCAAAATAAGCAGGAAATCTAAACTGAAACTTCACCAAAGAATATATAGAGATGGCAAATATGTTTATGGTAAGGTGCTCTACTTCGTATGTCATTAGGGAATTTCAAATTAAAACTTGACACCTATTAGAATGTTCAAAATCCAAAACACTGACAATTCCAAATGCTGGTTAGGTTGTGGAACAGAAGCTCTCATTGTTAGCAGTAATGCGAATTGATACAGCCAATTTAAAAGACAATTTGGCAGTTTCTCACAAAAGTAAACATACTCTTACCATATGATCCAGCAGTTATACTTCTTGGTATTTATCCACATGAGTTGAAAACTAAGTCCACATAAAAACCTGGATGTTTATTGTAGCTTTATTCATAATTGCCAATTCTTGGAGACAGCCATGATGTCCTTCAGTAGGTGAATGGATAAATAAACCGTTGTACATTTACACAATGGAATATTATTCACTGCTAAAAAGAAATAAACTATCAAGCCATGAAAAAACATGAAGGAGCCATAAATACATATTATTAAGTGAAAGAAGCCAGTCTGAAAAGGCAACATATCACATGCTTCTAATTATAGAAC
>CAUYSK010032761.1:0-13548 GCA_963575035.1 Avahi laniger | reverse complement strand
GCCTTGGGTTTAAGTCTGTTATTCACCATGAGTTGATTTTTGTGAGAGGTGAAAAGTGTGGATCACGTTTCAGTCTTATTCATGTGGCTATCCAGTTTTCCCAGCACCATTTATTGAATTTTCTAATATAGTCACTGTAGCTACTACTACTGTTACTAACATTTGGCTTCAAGATCTTCGAACTCTCCAACCATGCAAACACATGAGGGGAAAATTATTCAGTAGAGCGTGACTACAAACCTTTCAGTAAAACAGACTGAATTTTATTTGCCAATCTTGGCTTTAACAGTGTCAAGGTACTAGCATAGATGTTGTGCAAAAGCCTATCAGAGTAGCAGCGGGATCTGACCCAAATATACAATCATTTGAATCAGGCAGAAGTATTCAACAGATAAGTGGCCAAGATTCAAAGCAGCAGAGTCAGTGGTTCAAGTAACCCTAAAAACTTCATTCAGCCACTAGGCATGAAGCAAAGCTTCATTCAGTTTTAGTTTTAATAACTAAAAAATTTATTTTTTAGTTAATTTTTATTTGTAATTGACATAATTGTATGTATTTATGGTGTATGTTTCAGGGCATATATACATTGAACAATGATCAAGTGGGGTAATTACTATATCCATCACTTTAAACATTTTTCAGTTCTTTGTGTTGGCAACATTAAATATCTTCTTCTAGTTATCTTGAAATATGCAATACATGGTTATTTGCTATAGTCACCCTACTGTGTAACAGAACACGAGAATTTATTCTTTTTGTCTAACTGTAACTTTGTACTTGTTGACCAACCTCTCCCAGTCCCTCCCTCCCCTCTACCATCTCCAGCCTCTGGTAACCACTATTCTACTTTCTACTTCCACGAAATCAACTTTTTTAGATTCCACATATGGGTGAGGTAATGTGGTTTTTGTCTTTTTGTGCCTGGCTTATTTCACTTAACATAATGTTCTCCAGGTTCAGTTATGTTGCTACAGATGACAGGATTTCATTCTGTTTAATGGCTGAATAGTATTCCAGTGTGTGTGTGTGTGTGTGTGTGTGTGTGTGTGTGCATGTTTGTGTGTGTATGTGTGATATCTTTTATCCATTGATGTGTAGATGGCCATTTAGGTTGATTCCCTAACTTGGCTGTTGTGAATAGGACCGCAATAAACATGGGAGGGCAGAGCTATTGCATTGCTGAGTATATATCCAAAGGAAATGCATCCAGTATGTCGGAGAGACATCTACCCTCCCATGTTTATTGCAGTGCTAGTCACAATTTTTAAATTTTTTCTTTCCTTCACTTTAAATATATCTTCACACTTCCTATGTTCCAGGAACTGTGTGAAAATTAGATACATGGGAAAAGAGGAAAAACATTGTGGCTGTCTATATGAAGCTTCCAGATTGTGGAGCAAGCAAACATTGAATCTGTAATTGCAAGTACACTGAGTATTGTTAATAAAATACACAGGATTTATAGGGGAATAACTGGTGTGCCTAATTTGGTCTGGAACCTCAAGACAGTGTGCTAGATGATGACAAATAACATTTAGTTGGCATGTATAGCATAAGTAGAGATTACCCAGGGAAGAAGGAAAATGCATTTCAGGTAGAGATACTGCATATAAGAGGGTCTGAGACATCAAAAAAAAAAAAGACATGTTTTAAGTATTTGGAAGAAGACTAAATGATTAGTTCCTAGAGTTTGTGTGCTTAGGACCAAGAGGAAGAATGGTGAGAGATGAAACAAAAACTAGGACCTGAATGTCAGGGTGATCTGGCTGTGATATCTGTCACCCCACTGATTGCCTGGGTTGATTCAGCTGATCTGACTGGCTAGGCAGGTGTCCCCTTTCTCCCTCACCGCTCCACCTGCCGCCCTCCTGAAGCTGCATGTTCAGTCAAAGAGAACAACCTTCCACAATGGAGGAGGACCATGGACTGTTTAAGGGTGTACAAATAGCTGTGCTCCCCTACTAGAACCTCCAAACAAGCTCTCAAAAACTGGGGCCATATTCAGGACCTCATAAGCCATGTTGAAAATTGTTGCCATTATTTTAACATTCTTCGAGGATTTAACCAAGGAATGAATCTATTTGAATTTATGGCCGTGGTTGGTATATGGAGGATTGAAAGAGAGTAAGAAAAAAAGTGGAAAGTTAGGGATTATTAGTCAACGTTCTCCAGAGAAACAGATCCAATAGGATGTATGTGTGTGTATATGTGTGTGTATGTGTGTGTCTGTATAAACAAGTATATATATATATACACACACACACACAAATATATGTTTATATATATATGTGTGTGTGTGTGTGTGTGTGTGTATGTGATATGTATGAGAATATTAAGAAGGATTAGACTCATGTGATGATTGTAGTAGCTAGCAAGACCTAAATCCATAAGGCACATGAGCAGATTGGCAGTTCCAGCAAGAATTGATATTGCAGTCTTGAGTTCGTAGGTAGTTTGGAGGCAGAATTTCTTCCTCTTTGAAGGACCTCAGTCTTTCCTCTTAAGGCCTTCAACTGATTAGACAAGGTCCATTCAGATTGCCCATTATGGAGGGTAATCTGCTTCAGTCAAAATCCACTGACTTAAATATTAATCCCATCTAAAAAAATACCTTCACGACAATATCTGGAATGGTTTTTGATCAAACAACTGAGCACCATAGCCTAGCCAAGTTAACATATAAAATAATTAGCCATATCAGAGGTATCATTGTAAAATAAATGTAAGAGGTGGTGCTTTGAAATAGAAGTACTGACAATGAAGATGGAGAGGAGTGGTAGACAAATATTGGACTCAGAATGTAGAAGACTTTGTGATGGAATGGAGGAGTATAGAGTAGGAAATAAAAATAAATTACTCTCAGACTACTGAATTAATAAATTGATTGAATGATGGTATCTTTTACTGGAGGAGAGCAAGGTGTAGATAGGAGAGAGGACAGGGAAAGGAAAATAAATATGGTAGTCATTGGAAAATTAAGATTCTCAGGGATGAAACAATCCAGTTCCCTCAAGATTCCCTAGCAGGTTGTAGTTCTGACCATGAACAAGTCACCCCAAGAGTTTGTTCCATTCAGACCCTAAGGAGTTTGGGAACACTGATCATTCCTGCAGAGAAAGTCACGTCTTTTGGCTTGACAGAGGAATTCACAGGTTAGTCAGGAGCATATTATCCCTTAATTTTCTGGGGGCCTCATATATACAAGGCCAGAAGGTCAGAGACCAGGCACACAGACCAAAATTGTACAAGTTCACAAAGCCCATCCCCAATAGACAACCTTACTGCAAGGAAAATATCTCCAGTAATTTTATTGTCTGGTTCCACTTTGCCATTTCCTCTCAGAAAGTACTCAGTGATAACTCTAGTTATCTCACACTTTTGAGGATAAGCTTCTGTCGAAATGGACACGGTCCTAATGATATGCATGTATAGTAAGCTCAGCATAAAGTAAAGAACCAATTTGAAAAATAAATATTAATATGACTTAAAAAATTTTCAGCAGATTAAGTATTTTTAATATAAATCCATTTGTCTCAATTATAAATTAAACTTAATTTTATTAAAAGCAAGCAACTATGGACTTCTGATATATTACTTGATATCTGAAAATCCATACCCTACATATACTAAAAATCTCCACACTAACTATATAGACAGGTAGATTTCAACCACAGGCACTAAATTTCCTTCTACTATTATAATTATGGGATATTATTATAACAAATCCTACAAAAATAACAGGTATCACAAAGAAAATATTTTTCTACCAAGCTTTCTCTTGAGAGCCCCCTTGATCTCCTTGTTCCTTAGACTGTAGATGAGGGGGTTCAACATGGGGATCACCACCATGTAGAACACAGACACCACCTTGTTCTGGTCAGTTGAGGAGCTGGACTTGGGCATCACATAAATGAATGTAATGGTCCCATAGAACAGAGTGACCACAGTGAGGTGGGAGGTGCAGGTGGAGAAGGCCTTGTGACGACCCTCGCTGGAGCGCATCTTCAGGATGGTGATGAGGATGTAGATGTAGGAGACGGCTATGACAAACACAGTGACCACAACGATGGAGCCAACAGAAAGTGAGGAGACAGCTATAGGGACACTGGTATCAGAACAGGAGAGTTCAATTAAAGGATCAAAATCACAGAAAAAATGATTGACTCTATTTGGTCCACAGAAGAATAAAGAAAAAAAAGAAATAGTATAGGAGATAGCATTGAGAACACCAGCTATGTGTGCAGCTAGGAGGAACTGGACACAGATTCGTGTTGACATTTTGGTGGAATAAAGCAGCGGGTTGCAGATTGCCACAAAGCGGTCATATGCCATGGCAGCCAGAATAAAGCATTCAATTGTCCCAAAGAAAGCAGCTGAACTCAACTGGATGGCACATCCGAGGTAGGAGATTGCGTTTTTCTCCACCAGGAAGTTTACAAGCATGTTGGGTGTAACAGAAGATGAATAACCCATGTCAGCAGAAGCCAAGTGGCTCAGAAAAAAATACATGGGGTGATGGAGCTGAGAGGAGATTCTGATTAGAATGATTGTGCTGAGGTTGCCAGATATGGTCACTAGGTAGATGCACAGGATGATCACGAAGAGGACGACCTGAAGGACTGGATCATCTGTTAACCCCAATAAGATGAACTCTGTCACAGCTGTGTGGTTCCCGTACACGAGGGGATCCATGAGATGAGATATCTGCTCCCAAAATGAACCTGTGATGAGAACAGTACATTAAAGCAGTTATAAATTTGATGATCCAATTTTCATTAATAAACATAAGAAGATTATTTTGAACAAATATATCATCCAAGAAAAGTATGCACTAAAAATTATTTAAGTATTTTTAATATTTCCAAGTAAAATATTATTATATCAAATAGTTTCAACTATCAGTTTAATCACTATGAAAAATGTTATATGATTAAAATGAAAACATCATTATAGTACAGTTTGAAACAAATTAAATCACCTAATGTAATAATATATTCCAATTACAGTATTATAGAATGAAATAGTATTATTTAGAAAATAGTATAGAGTTGAATGAAGTTTCAGTCTAAATATTTAAGAAGTATAATCCAGTTTACCTGGCTAGCGTACAGCCTGATCTTCATCTCCAAGGTTTTCTGGCTTTATTGTCTTTGACTTTATCCAAAGTGTCTGGGTGCTTGTGATGCTAGAGCATTCAGACCAATAAACAAAATAGGTCTTTCCACAAGATATTTACTAACAATGAGTTCCCAAAGCATCTCACAGGTAAGTCAAGTTATTAGCATTATGGCTTAGTTGAAGTTTAGCTAGCATTAAAAGATCATGTGAGCTTCTGTTCTTATGGACAGATAAACAAAGATTCGTGGTAAACTGAATTATGTCTGTTTATTCACACTAAATTGACTGTGAAAACTCAATTTAATTCAGCTAAAATTACTTGCTAGCTGACTGATAGAATACTTCTACCCTTTTCTCAGCTATGACTTGTGAATACACATACAACTTTGGAGAATAAAGGTTTCTCAAATGGTAAATGAAAATCAATACATCAGATTCACTCACAAAAGCCAAACTCTAACCTCTTGAAATAAGAACTCATTCACCTTATAATGATAAATTCATAGTCCTTGTTATTATATAGAAGACACACTATATTATTGTTTGCCTTGGGAATAAATCTCTAAAGAGTCTAGAAATTAAAATGTGAATTTAAAAGCACCAGGGATAATTATTACATTCTCGAGTGAATATTTAGCAGTTCAATTCATATGAACACAACTAATCTTTAAGGGTTCTGTCAATACTCAAGTGATCTTTCTGTTGTTGTTGTTGTTTTTTATTTTATCTAGATGTCAGTACACTTTCATTTTATAATTACTGGGAGTATAACATAATGAATTATCTCATGGCTAATTATTGACTCTAAGTTTATTGTGATATTTCAGATTAAAGTATTCTAAACTGGAAATATAACACAGCTACCGTAGCTCCATTCATTCAACACTTTTTCATGTTGTAAATATTTTGTAATGATAGATATAAGACACTCCATTGGGTACTTTTGGATGTTTCCAAATTTCCATATTTGGAGTGGAAATGTCACATAAAATTAAATTTCAAATAACAGAATTATTTAAGGGATGGATGTATTTTTCTGACAAAAGATATAAAATAAATACTACTAATAAATACTACTCCAGTTCCATTCAAATTGTAGCAAAAGGCCTGAACTGATCCCTCTTCATGACTGAGCCATATTTCATGGTGTGTATATATATATATATATATACACACACACTGTATATATATACCGTATTATATATATAATATATATTATATTTGATATAATATATATTATATATATTATATAATATATATACACCATATATATATATATATACACACCGTATATATATATACACCGTATTTTGTTAATCCACTCATTAATTGATGGGCATTTGGGTTAATTTCATATCTTTGCCACTGTGATTTGTGCTGCAAAAAACATTCAAGCACAGGTGTCTTTTTGATGAAATGACCTCTTTTCCTGTGGGTAAATACCCAGTAGTGTGATTGCTGGATCAAATAGTAGGTCTACTTTTAGTTCTTTGTGGAATTTCCATACGATTTTCCATAGAGATTGTATTAATTTGCAGTCCCACCAACAGTGCATAAGCATTCTTTTCTCTCTGCATCCATGCCAGCATCAATTGTTTTTGGACTTTTTAATAAAAACCATTCTAACTGGGTAAGGTGATATCTCATTGTGATTTTAATTTGCATTTCTTTGATAATTAGTGACATTGAGCATTTTTCATATGTTATCGGCCATTTGTCTATTTTCTTTGAAAAGCTTCTGTTCATGTCTTTGCCCACTTTGTAATAAAGTGATTTATTTTTTCCTTGCTGATTTGCTTGAGTTCTTTGTAGATATTGGTTATTAACTCTCTATCAGATATATAGGTTGCAAATATTTTCTCCCATTCTATAGGTCTATATTTGCTCTGTTGATTATTTCCTTAGGTGTGCAGAAGTTTTTCATTTAATCAAATCTTATTTACTTATATTTGTTATTACTGTGATTGCCATCGGTGTCTTCTTCATAAATTCTTTGGATAGGCTGCTATCTAGAAGAGTTAATCCAAAATTTTCTTCTAGAATTCTTATGTTGTCATGCCTTACATTTAAGTCCTTCATCCAACTTGAATAAATATTTGTAAGTTGTGAGAGTTATGGAATCTGTTTCATTATTCTACATATGGCTATCCAATTTTCCCAGCACTATTTATTGAATAGGATTCTTTTCCCCACTGTTGTATTGTTGTCTGCTTTGTCACAGGTCAGTTGGCTGTATGTGGATGGTTTTATATTTGGTATCTCTGTTGTGTTTCATTGTTCAATTTCTCTATTTTTGTGCCCATACTGTGTTGTTTGTGTTACTACAGCCTGGTAGTATAGTTTGGACTCTGGTAATGTGGTACACCAAGATTTGAGTTTTTGCTTAAAATCACTTTGGCTATTCAGGCTCTTTTCTGGTTACAAATGAAGAATAGAATTATTTTTTTTTCTAGATTTGTGAAATATGACATTGGTATTTTGATGGGGATGCATTGAATCTATAAATCACTTTGGGTAGTATGAACATTTTAAACATGTTAATTCTACAGATACATGCGCATGATGTACTTTTCTATTTGTTTGCATCACCTGCGATTTCTTTCCTCAGTGTTTCATAGTTTTGTTTGTAGAAATATTTCAACTTCTTATTTAAGTATATTCCTAGGTATTTTATTTTCTTTGTAGCTACTGTGAATGGAATTGAGTCTTTGATTTGACTCTGAGCTTGACTGTTATTGGTATGCAGGAATGCTACTGATATATGTACATTGATGTTGCAACCTGAGATTTTGATGAATTTATTTATTGATTCGAGGAGTCTCTTGTTGGAGTCCTTGGTGTTTTCTATATACAAGATCATATCATTAGCAAAAAGTGATAATTTGACATTCTCTTTCCCAACTTGGATATCTTTGTATCTTTCTCTTGCCTGATTGCCCTGGCTGGGCCTTCCAGCACGATGATAAATAGAAGTAATGACAATGGGCACCCTTGTCTTGTTCCAGTTCTTAGGCGGAATGATTTCAAATTTTTCCCATTCAGTATGATGTTGGCTGTGGGTTTGTCATATATGGCTTTTATAATCCTGAGATACATTCCTTCTATATATAGTTTGTTGAGTGTTTTTATCATGAAATGGTGCTGAATTCCATCAAATGCTTTCTCAAGAGACACAGGCTGGTGGAATGAATGAAAAAATACAACCAAGTATCTACTATCTCCAGGAAAGACATCTAACCTACAAGGACTCATACAAATTCAAGATGAAGGGATGGAAAGAAATATTTCATGCAAATGGAAACCAAAAGAAAGCAGGTGAAGCCATTCTCATATCAGATAAAATTGACTTTAAATCAACAATAGTAAAGAATGGTATAATATGGTCATTATATAATGGTAAAGGGAGCAATTCAACAAGAAGACATAACAATCTTAAATATTTACACACCTAACAAAGGACTTCCCAGATTCATAAAGCAAACCCTCCTAAATCTAAGCAAAGAGATAAACAGCAGCATTGTAATTGCCAGGTACTTCAACACCCCACTGACAGAACTGGACAGATCATCCAAACTAGAAAATAAATAAATAAACACTGACTTAAATGGGACTCTAGAACAAATGGGCATAACAGACATTTATAGAACATTTTACCCAAAAATTACTGAATGTGCATTCTTCTCATCAACTCATGGAGCACTCTCCAAGATTGATCATATCTTAGGACACCAAAAATGTTTCATCAAATTCAAAAAAATAGAGATTATATCATGTATCTTCTAGAACCACAATGGAATAAAACTAGAAATCAACTCTGAGAGAAACACTCAATTCGTCACAAAGTCATGGAAATTAAACAACCTGCTGCTGAATGATTATTGAGTCAATAATGAAATTAAGACAGAAATCAAATAATTCCTTAAACTGAATAATAAAAGGGACACAAGATACCAAAATACGGGATTCAGCAAAAACAGTCCTAAGGGATAAATTCATAGCCTTAAAGCCTATATCAAAAAGACAGAAAGATCACAAATTAAAAATCTAATGGTACATCTCAAGGAACTAGGAAATGAAGAGCAAACCAAACTCAAAGCCAACAGAAGAAAACTAATAACATATGTCAGAGCAAAACTAAATCAAATGGAAAATAAAAAATTAATACAAAGTATCAATGAGACAAAAAATTGGTTCTTTAAAAATATAAACAAAATTAATAGACCTTTTGCTAGATTAACCAGGAATAGAAGAGAAAGGACCCAAACAAGCTCGATCAGGAATGAATAAGGAGATATTACAACTGATAGCACAGAAATACAAAATATTTTCTGTAAATGCTATGAAACTCTCTATGCACCTATACTCAAAAACATGGAGGAAATGAACATATTCCTGGAAACACACAACCTCCCCAGACTCAATCAGAAAGAAATAGAAATCCTGAGCAGACCAAAAATGAGCAATGAGATTGAAGCAATAGAAAACATCCCAACATAAAAAAGTCCCAGACCAGATGGATTCACAGTCAAATTTTACCAGACCTACAAAGAGCTGGTACCCACCCTGTGGAAACTATTCCATAACATCAAGAAGGAGGGACTCCTCCCCAACTCATTCTATGAAGCCAGTATCACCTTGATACCAAAGCCAGGAAAAGATACAACAAAAACAGAAAACTAGAGACCAATATCCGCTATGAATATAGATGCAAAAATACTCAATAAAATACTGGCAAACTGAATTCAACATCACATCAAAAAAATAATCCACTGTGACCAAGTGGGCTTCATCCGAGTGATGCAAGGATGTTTCAAAATATGCAAATAAATAAATGTGATTCACCACATAAACAGAAGCAAAAACAAAGACCATATGATCATCCCAATGTGTGCATTTAAAAATATTTACCCAGCCTTTTACTTATTTTGTGCCAGAAAATTGGTGTAATGCAAATTAACCTGCCATATCCAGATGTGGAAGTCTCTATACTTACTTTAAACAGAAAGGGTTAAGCTAAAAAGGAGGGTGTCCCAGAACCAAAAATCCCCAGGTATTAAGTGTTTTCAAAAGCCCCTCACTCTGGTCACCACAGAGAATATATGTCTCAAAAGAAATCAAAGTATTAAGAATGTATTTGTGATTTTGAGTTATTGCTTAACCTGTATATGCCTCTGTTACATCCTCTGTATTATAAGGATTGAAAAAAAATTTTAAGAAGTCACTCTCAGGATTAATTATAATACTGTACTTGTAAATTATTAAGACAGAGCCCAGAATGTAGTGAACAATTTCAACATTAATTCTATTACTAATACTGTTGCTACAGCTACTGCTACTATTACTAATATTTAGTTTCTAGATCTTCTAACTCTCCAAATATGCAGATACATAAGGGAAAAATTATTCAGTAGAGCATCTTTATAAATCTTTCAATAAACTAGACTGGGATTCTTGTTGGTAATCTGGGTTATAACAGTGTCAAGGCAGTGGTGCGAATGTGGTAGGTATGAGTTTGTGCAAACCCTGTCACATTCAACCACTTGAATCAACTAGAAACATTGAACATTTCAGTGGCCAGGATTCAAATTGAGCAGAGACAGTGTTTCAAGCAAGAACAAAAGATTCATTTAACCAACCACTCATTAATTATTTTCTCTTTATTTCAAATGTGCAATCATGTTTACTATGTTCCAGGAATTGCGGTGAAAATTAAATGCATGGGAGAAAAAGAAAGGCACTGAGCTTCAATATGAAGTTTACAACATTGTGGAAAAAAGGAGCATTGAATCTATATCTACATATGAACTAAGTATTCTGAAGAAAATACACAGGGTTCTATGTAATATTATTCTATGAAATCCTACAAAAATAACAGGCATCAATAGAAAATATTCTTCTACCAAGCTTTCTCTTCAGAGCCTCCTTGATCTCCTTGTTCCTCAGACTGTAGATGAGGGGGTTCAACATGGGGATCACCACCGTGTAGAACACAGACACCACCTTGTTCTGGTCAGTCGAGTAGCTGGACTTGGGCATCACATAAATGAATATAGTGGTCCCGTAGAACAGAGTGACCGCAGTGAGGTGGGAGGTGCAGGTGGAGAAGGCCTTGTGGCGACCCTCGCTGGAGCGCATCTTCAGGATGGTGACGAGGATGTAGATGTATGAGACGGCTATGACAAACACAGTGACCATAAGGATGAAGCCAGAAGAAAATGAGGGAACAGCTGTGGGGACACTGGTATCAAAACAGGAGAGTTCAATTAAAGGAGCAAAATCACAGAAAAAATGATTGATTCTATTTGGTCCACAGAAGAATAAAGAAAAGAAGGAAAAGATAAAGGAGGAAGCATTAAGAAAACCACCTATATAAGCCACTACAAGCAACTGCACACAGACTTGTGTGGACATTTTGGTTGAATAAAGCAGCGGGTTGCAGATTGCCACAAAGCGGTCATATGCCATGGCAGTCAGAAGGAAGCATTCTACTGTCCCAAAGAAAGCAGTTAAACCAAACTGGATGGTGCATCCAAGGTAGGAGATTGTATTTCTCTCCACCAGGAAGTTTACAAGCATGTTGGGTGTGACAGTGGATGAATAGCCCATGTCAGCAGAAGCCAAGTGGCTCAGAAAAAAATACATAGGGTGATGGAGCTGAGAGGAGATTCTGATTAGAATGATGATGCTGAGGTTGCCAGAGATGGTCACCAGGTAAATGCACAGGATGATCATGAAGAGGATGACTCGAAGGACTGGATCATCCGTTAAGCCCAATAAGATGAACTCCCTCACAACAGTGTGGTTCCCGTACACAAGGGAATCCATGAGACAAGGTAGCTGCTCCCAAAAAGAACCTGTGATGAGATTAGTACATTAAAGCAGTTATAAATTTAATGGTTGCATTTTCATTAATAAATGCATGAAGGTTAATATGAGCAAATATATTATTCAAAGAAAGTTTGGACTAAAACATATTTTATTGAATTTAGAGTCTCATTGTTTATTTATTTTTGTGTAATGAGTCATTCTCTATTTTAAAACTTGCTTTTACCAGAAACAGAAAAAAACTTACTTCAAATAATGGACATCCTTTTATATTATTTTTATAAAATGTACTTAGAGTGACTTTGAAGCTAAAAATTTATGAACATAACAAAAAAGGGACCATAAGTATAACAAAAGATTAAAATATATCAATGTAGGATTATGCAATGGAGATGTGAATATTACCTAACATTTATGAAATAGTTACTAAATTACTGGCACAGGGTTAAGAAATATATATGTGTGTATTTTTTAATTTCCATAAAATCATATCAGTATTTTTAATTTTATAGATGGGGAGCATGCATTGGAAAATGTAAAGTAACTTACCTAAGGTTACATAACAAGTGTTGGAATCAGCACATGAACCCCAGGCAGTCTGGATACCGTCAATTACTGCAGAAACTATATTATAAATGAAAGTGAATAATATTTGCCATGAAATCTAGTACACTTGAAAATTGGTGGGTAACAGATTTGCATTTCAGTTTTCTGACAATTATTGTATAAAAGAGATGCATAATTAGTTATGTGGTGTACCATTTCTATCACTTAAACAACACTAGTTTTTAAAAGGAGAAGTACAATTTTCTTGAAAGGACAAGGAAGAAGTCGAAATTTGACGTTCTGTTTATGAATGAAGTGGCCTAGTGTAAATTTATTAAATCATTTTACTATTTCCAATTAAAATGTTATAATATCCAATAGTTTGATATATCAATCTAATCACTATGTAAATGTTATATGATTAATATTTAGAGCATAACTATAAGACATTTATTGAAACCAATCAAATAATTTCCTAATGTAACAATGTTTTCTAATAGAAGTATTGATATTATAGAATGAAATACTATTGTTTTGAAAATAATGTACATCTGAATAAAAGTTTCAGCCTACAGAGTTTATTGTTTACCCAGGTTAACCCAGCTAGTGGCCAGTTTGACTCTCTCCTCCAAGTTTTCTGGCTTTATACCTTTCACGCTGTCCAGAGTGTCCAGCTGTCTGTGATGCTGGAGCATTCAGACCAATAAACCAAGTACATCTTTCCACAACATATTTACTCACAGTAAGTTTGCAAAGCATCTCATAGTTAATGAAATTATTAGCATTGTGGATGAGTGCCAAGTTTAGATAGCGCTAAATGAGCATGTGAGTTTATGTTCTTATAGGCTGACAAATGAGAAATCTTCATAGACTGAATTATACCTATTTATTCACACTAAATTGGCTGTGGAAAGTCAGTTTAATTCTGCTAAAGTTACTTGCTAGCTGACTGATAGATCACATCTGCCCTGTTCACAACTGTGACTTGTGAGCACACATACAACTCTAGAGAATAAAGTGTTCTCAAATGGTAAATGAAAATCAATACATCAGATTCAC
>CAUYSK010032755.1:0-71591 GCA_963575035.1 Avahi laniger | reverse complement strand
GAGGAGAGGAGGGGTATATGCATGCACAAAGAGTGCAATGTGCACCACCCAAATGATGGACATATTTGAAACTCGGACTTAGGGAGGGAGGTGGGGGCAAGGGCAACATACGTAACAGAAACATCTGTACCCCCATAATATGCTGAAATAAATTAAAAAAATTAAAAAAAAAAAAAAAAAGAGGACAAACCTCAGATGTCTTTGTCAATAGCTGTTGTAGCAATAGCAGCCAGGGGCCGGGAAAAGAGAGCACCATAAGATGTCTCTATGGCTTTAGAACTCAGAAAGTTGGTTGGATCAGTAGTCTATTTTAGGTAAATCCTTTGCAAAACATTTATAACGTGAAAAACATTTGCATCATAATTGATGTAAAACATCATAAAATGATGGCATTTCCAAAAGGAAAAATAAATCGACCAATCTATGAAAATAAATCCATGAGAAACAAATCTTATTCTTCAAATTTCTCTTATGGGTTCTTTCTTCATGCTTCTAAAAATTTTTACAATTACTTATACTACTGATTTTTTCTTCTTGCCCAGAAATGTAGACTCAGAGAGAAAAGAAAAAGAAATGTCCTTATGTTGCTTTAATTTTAATAAACTACCTTTAAACAAATGCCAAATCAGCATCCAGTCATTTTTTATTTCAAATTCCAAGTGACACCATCAACTATCTACTATACATTCCCAATTTAAGACTCCAAAAGTAAACTCATTATCTTCCTTTATAAAAATAGTCTCCATCTTAATTTTTGAATTTCTCTTTATAGTACTGTTATTGGATAAATTATGTCCCTGCAAATTCATATGCTGAAGTCACAGAGACTCAGAATGTAACTTATGTGAATATAAGGTCTTTAAATAGGTCATTAAGTTAAAATAAGGGTATTAGGGTGGGCCCTAAGCCAGTATGATAGGTGTCCTCAGACACTCAAAGAGGGAGGGACGCCAGGGCTGCACACACAGGAAACAGCCCTGTGGAAACACAGCAAGAAGATGGCCACATATAAGTCAAACAGAGACCTCAGGAGAAACCAGCTCTGCCAGCACCCTGATCTCTGACTTCCAGCCTCCAACCAGGACGTGAGACAATAAATTTCTGTTGTTTAAGCCACCTAGTCTGTGGTATTTTGTTATGGCAGCCCTAGCAAACTAATATAAGTATCATTTTCTCGGATATTCTAACTCGAAGCAATATAATCAGTTTAGACTTCCTCTTCCTCTTCCAAAAAAATGGTGAACTGGCCATAAAAGCCCTTTAGGTTTTCATTTGCGGATTTTAGAACCACTGAACAATAACAAAAGGATCCATATAATCAGGAAGATTATTAGTAATATAAATATTAGTTGCTCTAACTTGTGATTAAAGACTTTAAAAAAAGACTAAATTTCTTATAAGGTTTTGATGTTGAAATCTAAACGGGGACACAAAAGAGATTTATTCAACTTCACACCACAGATGACCAATTACTTGACAATCTATCTTGAATATGGGAGAAGCAGGGTTAAAGAACCTGTTTTTTAAAAATTTAAAGCATGTAAGGACTACAGGTGTGTATCGCACGGGTTCTGTAATCACCTAGACTTTAAAGGAGCTCTGAAGAGGTAAAAGACTAATTCTGCTTCTCAATCTATTTTAAGCCCAGAAGTCTCGACCTGCATTCTAAAGGGAATCTGGTATTACCTGAATACCTTTTATGTGCTTAGGTAGGTTCCGTGCCATGACTCACCAATTTTACCAGCAACTCTGTGAGGAATATATTAAAGTCATTTAATAGACAAGCCAATTTGGTCTAAGAAAAGTTAAATATTGTACCTTGCTGAAGGCCAAGCATTGAGTGAGAGGTAGAATAGAGATCTGAGTCCAGGATAGTTCACACAACACAAATGCCCAGGGCCTTTCTCTGTCTCTCAAAGAGTAAAAGTGGGAGCATTATATATCCCATGTCTAGTACAAAAATGTCAACATATTTCCTGATGTCAATCGTAGTGTTTTACAACAACTGGAAATAAACTCAGATGGTGGCAAAAGGAGACACTGTACACCCAATTGGTAATTTCGGACTTTCTAAGACTAAAGAGTTCTATGATAACTACCTACATAAACAAGAAAACAGTTATATTTTCCCTGAGATTTTTTAAAATTTATTTTTCCCCACATTGTATTAATATTATGCAAATTTCAAACATACAGAAATTTTTTTAAAGATAGTACAGTAGACACCAATATAGGCATCACCTAGATTTCAAAATTGTTAATATCTGGCTGTGACTGTTTTATCACATCTCTCCACCCATTAATCCATCTTACTTTTTGATTCATTTCAAAGTTGCATACAACAGTACACATTATCTCATAATACCTTAGTGTGGACATCAATAAGAGTTCAGTGTGTATTTATATGTATTAATATTTACTTTTTCAGGTAAATTTTATGTGCAATAAAAGACTTGCCACTTAATGATTTTTAATAAATGCATACACAATTTAACTTAAACTCCTGGCAAGACATAAAATATTCCTGTCACCCAGCAAATTCCCCTAAGATTCTTCACAGTCAATCTTCACCACCCCCCCATGAGGCAACACTGTTTTTCACCATACATCAATTTTGCCTGTTCTAGAACTTAATGTAAATGGAATGATACAGAACATACTCTTTTGCATAAGGCTTCTTTCTAGCATGTTTTTGAAATTCACCATGTTGCTGAAATACCAAGATGTTACTCCTTCTCATTGTTAAGTTGTATTCTATTTATGACTATACCTATTTCTTTATCAAGTCTCCAACTGACAGATACATAATCTGTTTCCAGACTTTGCCTATAATAAACATTTTGAACAAATCTTTATAGACATATTTTCATTTTCCCTGGTGTAAATAACTAGGAGTAGAATTGCTAAGTCAAGGGTTAGGATATAATAACTATTAATTTTATAAGAGTGTGCATTGTTCCACATGTGGTGGTATTACTCTTTAATTTACACTCACGTGGTGGGTGTGAAGTGGTATTTCATTGTGGTTTTACTTTGCATTTCCCTAACGACTGATGACGTTGATAACGTTTTCATATATGCTCACTGACCATTCATACAGCATCATTTATGAGGTGTTTGTTCTAATCCTTCTCAAATTAATTGAAGCTGTATTTGCACTGTTCAGTTGTAGAGGGTCTTTATGCATAGTCTTGAGCCAAGTCCTTTACAGATAAAGGTTTTGATATTATTTTCTCCATCTCTTAATTGTGTCTTTTGATGTGAAGTTTATTTTGATGAAGTATAATTTATAGTGCTAGTTTTTCTTTTTAATTGCTTTATGTAACCTGTCAAAGAAAACTTGCTCTATTCTCTACTTTGTTCTTCTAAAAGCTTTATACTTTTAGCTTTTACATTTAGATTTATGATTCATCTTGATTTATCTTTTGTGTACACGTGAGGTAGGGGGTCAAGGTAAAATTTTATTCATACGGATGTCTAGTTGTTCTAGCACTACTTGTTTAAAAGCCTTTCTTTTCCCTCACTGGATAGCTTTCACTGTTAAAAACAATTTCTCATCTCTATTCTGTTCCATTTATATATCTGAATATCCTTATGCTGGTATCACAGTCTTGATTATTGTAGCATTAGAGTAAATCTTGAAATCAGGTAGTTTAAGTTTTCCATCTTGAAAATCTTTAAGATTGTTCTGTATAACCTAGGTACCTTCTATAATATTCCCATATGGATTTTAAATCAGCTTGTCAATTTCTACTAAAATAGAAAAATCTTTTAAGATAATGATTTGGACCACATTAAATTTATAGAGTAACTAAGGAAAATTGTGTTAATTTCCAAATATTTGAATTTTTCCTAGATATATTATTGTTATTGATTTCTACTTTAAATTCTATTGTGGTTAGAAGGCCAGGTGTGGTGACTTATGCTTGTAATCCCAGAACTTTGGCAGACTGAGGTGGGAGGATGGCTTGAGGCTAGGAGCTCAAGACCAGCCTGGGCAATATATCGAGATCCTGTCTGTACAAAAAAATTTTTTTAAATATTGGCCGGGTATGGTAGTGTGCACTTATAGTCCCAGCTACTCAGGAGGCAAAGGCAGGAGGATCACTTGAGCCTCGGAGTTGGAGGCTACAGTGAGCTATGATTGTGCTGTTGCACTCTAACCTAGGTGACAGAATGAGACCCAGTCTCTAAAAAAATAAAATGAAATAAAATAAAAATAAAATAAATTCTATTGTGGCTAGAGAATATACTTCAGGATTGCAATCTTTTGAAACGTACTGAAATATGTTTTATGGCTTAATAAATGATTCATCTTAGTATGCATATCACTTGCACTTGAAGAATGTACACTCCATTGCATGCTAGTTGCATGTGATGTTCTACAAATGTCAGTTAGGTCAAGGTGGTTGAAGTGTTTTTCTTATCTTCTCTGTCCTGATTTTTTTGTCTACATTTTGTGTAAGTTATAAAGTGGTACTAAAATTTCTACCTATGGCTGTGGATCTTATTAGGTGCATAAAAATGTTTAATATGTATTTCTAATGAGTTCTATCACTATGACATGCCCTTCTTTATCTTCCATAATACTATCCTAAAGTGTACTTTATCTAACATTAATAAAGCCAATATACCTTTCTTATGCTAACTATTTACATGCTACATCTTTTCCCATACATTTATTATACTTTCAATCCATCTGTGTCATTATAACTAAAATGCATCTCTGACAGAAAGAATATAGAAAGGTCTTGCTTTTTATCCAATGTGTAAATCTATACCTTTAAATAAAATACTTAATCTATTTTCATTTAATGTTACAATTGACAGAAGTGATCTAGGTTTTTAGTTTTGCTATTTGTTTTCTTTTCATCCCATCTGTTTTATATTCCTTTATTCCTCCCTTTACACTTCTTTCAGATTCTCTAAACATATTTTATTTTATTTTATTTTTATTTTTGTGAGACAGAGTCTCGCTCTGTTGCCTGGGATAGAGTGCCATGGCGTCAGCCTAGCTCACAGCAACCTCAAACTCCTGGGCTCAAGTGATCCTCCTGCTTCAGCCTCCTGAGCAGCTGGGACTACAGGCATGCGCCACCATGCTCGGCTAATTTTTTCTATATATTTTTAGTTGTCCAGTTAATTTCTTTAGATTTTTAGTAGAGACAGGGTCTCTCTCTTGCTCAGGCTGGTCTCGAACTCCTGAACTCAAAGGATCCACCCGCCTCGGCCTCCCAGAGTGCTAGGATTATAGGCGTGAGCCACCTTGCCCGGCCTCTAAATATATTTTAGAATTCCATTTTGATTTCTCTCCTATTTTTTAGCTATATCTCTTTGCATTTTTTTCCTTTTTTAGTGTTTATTCTGGGACTTATAATACACACCTTTAACTTTTTACTTAGAGCTAATTCTAACACTTCACACACAACAAGAACCTAGAAGACTAGAGATGACGAGGTGGAGCGAGATGGCCGAATAGAAACCTCTAGCGATTGTCCCTCCGCATAAACACCTAACTCAACAACTATCCACGCAAGCAAGCACCTTCAGAAGAACCAAAACTCAAGTGAGCAATCATAGTACCCGATTTTAACATCAAACCAAGGAAAGAAGCACTGCAGGGGGCAGAAAAGACAGTCCTGCATTGCCACCCCCCAGCAGTACTGCGCCAGCACAGAGTGGAGTGGAGAGAATCTGTGTGCCCTGCAGAGGGAGACTGAATTGACTGTGGGGTCTTTGCATTGAAACTCAGGGACGTCCTGGCACAGCGGAACACAGCACTGGGCAGAATTCTGCCAGTGCCCATGGAGGGAGCATTTTGACCAGCTGGCCAGAGAGAAATCTTGTGCCCTGAAGCCTGAGTTCCCACAAACCCCACCACTGACAGACAAAGAACAGCATGGGGCCTGGTAAGGTAGTCAAGCCACGAGGGTTGCAGTCCTTGGGCAATTCCTGTGGCTGTGCTGACTCGGAGCCAGTGGACTCGGGGTGCACATGACCCAGTGAGATGCCAGCAGCTGTGGCCAAGCCAGTGCTTCTGTCACCTCTCCCCCAACTACAGGCAGAAAGGCTCAGGGAGAGTCTTCTTCCACTTGAGAAGAGAAAAGGGAAGAGCTCAGAGGACTTTGTTTTGCAACTTGGGAACCAGCTCAGCCATAGTAAAATAAAGTGCCACACAGACTCCTGAGGTCCCTGAATCCAGGCCTTAGTTCCTGGATGGCATTTCTGGATCCACGCGGAGCCAGAAGGAAACATGTTACCTTGAAGGGAAGAATTCGGTCCTGGCAGGACTCACCACCTGATGATTAAAGAGCCCTTGGGCTTGGAATAAACATCAGAGGTAGCCAGGCAACAGTCTCCATGGGCTTTGGGTGAGACTCAGCTGGCTTCAGGTATGATCTGGTGCTGGTGGCCACCAGAGAATGCCCAAATCACTCAGCAGCCCAGCAGAGACAGTGAGGGAAGAGAATGAGACACTTTGCCTGGTAATCCAGGGAATTCTCTTGTATTTACTCAATCTCACCAAGGTGGTACCACCAGGAGTCTGCAAGAGTCACAGCATTGCTGTGCTTGGGGCAATGACCAGAGACTTAGACCACAACACTCAATTCCCTTTGAGTATCTGGAAAGCCTTCTCAAGAAGGACGGGCTCAAACAAGCCCAGACCATGAAGATTAAAATACCTAACTCTTTAATGCCCAGACATCGATGAACATCCACAAGCATCAAGAACATTCAGGAAGACGTGACCTCACCAAATGAACTAAATGAGGTACCAGAGACCAATCCTGGAGTGACGGAGATAGATGATTTTTCAGACAAAGAATTCAAAATAGCTGTCCTGAAGAATCTCAGTGAAGTTCAAGACAACACAGAGAAGAAACTGAAAAGCCTGTCAGAAAAATTTAACAAAGAGATTGAAATAAAAAAAAAATCAAGGAGAAATTCTAGAGCTTAAGAATTCAATTAACAAACTGAGAAATGCACCACGATCTCACAATAGCAGAATGGACCAAGAAGAGAGAATTAGTGAGCTTGAAGATAGGCTATTTGAAAGTACACAGAAGAGAAAAAAGAATAAATAAGAATGAATATAATATCTACAAAATAGCCTCAAAAGAGCAAATCTAAGAGTTACTGGTCTTAAAGAGGAGGAAGAGAGACAGATTAGGGTACAAAGTTTATGCAAAGAAATAATATTAAATAAAAGAACTCTCCAAAGATAGATAAAGATATCAATATTCAGGTATAAGAAAGTCATAGAATACCAAGCAGATTTAACCCAAACAAGGGTACCTCAAGGCATTTAATAATCAAACTCCCAAAGGTCACAAATAAAGAAAAAGTCCTAAAGGAAGCAAGAAAAAAGAAAAAAAATAACATATAAAGGAGCTCCAATATGTTTGGCAGCAGAATTCTCAGTGGCAACCTTATAGGCCAGGAGAGTGGCATGACACATTCAAAGTGTTGAAGGAAACATCCTTAACCCTCCTATATCCTGCAAAAATATCCTTCAACATGAAGAAGCAATAAAGACTTTCACAGACAAACAAAAGCTGAGGGATTTCATAAACACCAGACATGTCCTCTAAGAAATGCTAAAAGTTGTTCTTTAGTCTGAAAGAAAAAGACATTAAAGAACAATAAGAAATCTTCTGAAGGTTTACAACTCAACTCATTGGTAACAGTAAGGACACAAAGACAGAATACTTGCTGCTATGACTGCAGTATGTTGAGTAGGAAGACTAAAGACAAACCCACCAAAACTAACAAAAATTTTTTTAGATAGATAGTATAAAAAAATATGGATGAAAACAACAAAAGGTTAAAAAGCGTGGGGGGCATGGAGTTAAAGGGAAGAATTTGTTAGATTTCTCCTTGCTTATTTATTTGTTTGTTTATAAAGCACAGTTATCAAATGTTTAAAATAATTACTTATAAAATGTCTTTTGCAAGCCTCATGGTAACCTGAAATCAAACAACCTACAATAGATACACAAAAAATGAAAAATAAGAAATTAAAACACACTACCAGAGAAAATCACTTTTTTTTTTTTTTGGAGACAGAGTCTTGCTCTGCTGCCCAGGCTAGAGTGCCATGGCGTCAGCCTAGCTCACAGCAAACTCAAACTCCTGGGCTCAAGCGATCCTTCTGCGTCAGCCTCCCAAGTAGCTGGGACTGACAGGCATGCATCACCATGCCCGGCTAATTTTTTCTATATATTTTTAGTCGCCTGGCTAATTTCTTGCTTTCTTTTTTTTTTTTAAGTAGAGACGGGGTCTCACTCTTGCTCAGGCTGGTCTTGAACTCCTGACCTTGAGCGATCCTCCCGCCTCGGCCTCCGAGATTGCTAGGATTACAAGCGTGAGCCACCAAGCCCGGCCGAATATTACTTTTAACTAAAGAAGACAGGAAGGAAGAAAGAAAGAGAGAGTACCACAAACAACCAGAAATCAAGTAACAACATGGCAGCAGTAAGTCTTTACTTATCAATAATAACATTGAATCGGAATGGACTAAACTCTCCAATAAAAAGATTCAGAGTGGCTGAATGGATAAAAAAACAAGAGCCAATTGTATGTTGTCTGCAAGAAACATACTTCACCTATAAAGACACAGATAGACTGAAAATAAGGGATGAAAAAAGAAATTTCATGCAAATGGAAACCAAAAAAGAGGAGAAGTAGCTATACTTCTATAAGATAAAATAGATTTCATGACAAAAGCTGCAAAAAGAGACAAAGTAGGTCACTATATAATGATAAAGAGATCAACTCAGCAAGAGGTTATAACATTTCTAAATATATCAGTACCCAACACTGGAGAACCCAGACATATAAAGCAAAATTTATCAGAGCTAAAGAGAGAGAGAGACCCCAATACAATAACTGAAGTGTTGGAGATCCCAACACTTCACTTTTGACAGTAAACAGATCATCTAGATAGAAAATCAACAATGAAACACTGGACTTAATATGCACTATAGACCAAGGGGACTTAATAGATATTTGGAAAATGTTTCATCCAACAGCTACAAAATTCACATTCTTCTCCTCAGCTCACAGATCATTCTCAAGGATAAATCATATGTTAGGCCACAAAAAAAGTCTCAAAAAATTTAAAAATATTGATATCATACAAAGTATTTTCTCTGATCCCAAGGGACTGAAACCTGAAATCAGTAACAGAGGAATACTGGAAAATATACAAACACATGGAAATTAAACAACATGCTCCTGAATGACCAGTGGGTCACTGAAGAGATTAAAGGGAAATTTAAAAATTTCTCACAACAAATGAAAATGAAAACACAACATATCAAAACCTATAAAATACAGCAAAGGCAGTAATAAGACTAAAATCTGTATCAATAAATGTCTACATCAAAAAAGTAGAAAAGCTTCAAAAAAATAACCTAATAATGTGAAGTGAACCTAGTTCTCAAAGAACTGGAAAAACAAGAGCAAATCAAACCCAAAATTAGTACAAGAAATAATAAAGGATCACAGCAGAAATAAATGAAATTGAAACCAAAGAAATAAAAAAGATTAATGAAACCAAAAGTTGGTTTTTTGAAAAGATAAACAAACTAGACACATCTTTAGCCAGACTAAGAAAAAAAGAGAGAAGACCCAAATAAATAAAATCAGAGATTAAAAGGGAGACATTACAAGTGATACTGCAGAAATCCGAAGGATTATCAGAGACTGCTATGAGCAACTATATGCCAATAAATTGGAAAATCTGTAAGAAATGGATAAACTCCTAGACACATACAACATACCAAGACTGAACCAAGAAGAAATCCAAAACCTGAATAAACCAATAACAATTAACTAAACAGAAGCAGTAATAAAAAGAAAAACAAAAGCCCAGGACCTGATGGCTTCACACTGAATTCTGCCGAAGATTCGAAGAACTAATACCAATCCTGCTCAAACTATTCCAAAAAATTGAGGAGTAAGGGATACTCCCAAACTCATCCTATGAGGTCTGTATCACCCCAATACCAAAATCAGACAAAGAAACAATAAAAAAAGAAAACTATAGGCCAATATCTCTGTTGAACAAAATACTAGCAAACTGAATTCGACAACACATTAAAAAGATTATTCATTATGATCAAGTGGGATTCATCCCAGGGATGCAAGCACGGGTCAACATATATACAAATCAATCAATGTGATACATCATATCAATAGAAAGAATGACAAAACCCTATGATCACTTCAAATGACACGGTAAAAGCATTCAATAAAATTCAAAATCCCTTCATGATAAAAACTCTCAAAAAACTGGGTATATGAGGAACTTAACACAATAAAAGCCATATAACAGTCCCACAGCTAGTATCATACTAAATGGGGAAAAACTGAAAACCTTTCCTCTAAGATCTGGAACAAGACAAGGATGCCCACTTTCACCACTGTTATTTAACATAGTACTGGAAGTTCTAGCTAGAGCAATCAGACAAGAGAAAGAAATACAGGGCATCCAAACTGGAAAAGAATAAGTCAAATTATCCTTGTTTGCAGATGATATGATCTTTAATCTAGAGAAACTTAAAGATTCCACCCAGACATTATTAGAACTGATAAACAAATTCAGTAAAGTTGCAGGATACAAAATCAACATACAAAAATCAGTACCATTTCTATATGCCAACAGTAAACTATCTCACAAAGAATCCAAGAAAGTAATCCCATTTACAATAACTACAAACAGAATAAAATACCTAGGAATAAATATAGCCAATGAAGTGAAAGATCTCTATAATGAAACTATCATGATGAAAGAAGTTGAAGAGAATACAACAAATGTAAAGATACTCCATGTTTAAGGATTAAAAGAACCAATACAGTTAAAATGTCCATAATACGCAAAGCAATCTACAGACTCAACGCAATCCCCATCAAAATACCAACGACATTCTTCACAGAAATAGAAAAATAATCCTTAAATTTATTTGAAACCACAAAAGACACAGAATAGCCAAAGCCATCCTGAGCAAAAAGAACAAAACTGGAAGAATCATATTACCTGACTTCAATTTATACTATAGAGCTACCGTAACCAAAACAGCATGGAACTGGCATAAAAACAAATAGATCAATGGAACAAAATAGAGATTCCAGAAACAAATCCACATATTTATAGGGAACTTATCCACAAGAAAGGTGCCAAGAATATATAGTGGGGAAAGGACAGTCTCTTCAATAAATGGTACTGGGAAAACTGGATATCCACATGCAGAAGAATGAAACTAGACCTTTATTTCTCACCATATACAAAAATCAAATCAAAATTGATTAAAGACTTAAATTGAAGACCTGAAACTATGAAACTACCAAAAGAAAACACTGGGGAAACACTTCAGGACATTGGTCCTGGCAAGGATTTTTTGAGTAACAGCCTCAAAGCAGAGGCAACCAAAGCAAAATTGGACAAATGGAATCACATCAAGCTAAAAAGCTTCTGCACAGCAAAGGAAACAATCAACAAAGTGAAGAGGCAATCCACAGAATGGGAGAAAATACTTGCAAACTACCCATCTGATGAGGGATTAATAACTGGAATATATGAGGAGCTCCAACAACTTGATCGGAGAAAAATCAAACAATCCAATCAAAAAATGGGCAAAGGATCTGAATAGACATTTCTCTAAAGAAGACATACAAATGGCCAACAGGTATATGAAGAAATGCTCAACATCATTAATCATCAGAGAAATGCAAATCAAAACTATAAGGTGATATCATCTCACTGTAGTTAAAATGACTTTTATCAAAAAGATAGGCAATAACAAATGTTAGCAAAAATGTGGAGAAAGCAGAACCCTCATACAATGTTGGTGGGAATATAAATTAGTGCAACCACTATGGAAAACAGTATAAAGGTTCCTCAAAAAACTAAAAATAGAACTATCATATGACCCAGCAATCCCACTGTAGGTATTCCCAAAGGAGGAGAATTCAGTATATTGAAAAGCTATCTGCCCTCACATTTTTATTGCAGCACTATTCACAATAACGAAGATACGGAATCAACCTAAGTGTTCATCAACAGATGAATGGATAAAGAAATTGTGCTACATATATACAATGGAATATTATATAGCCACAAAAAGAATGAAATCCTGTCATCTGAAACAACATGGATGGAACTGGAGAACATTATGTGAAGTGAAATAAACCAAGCACTGAAAGACAAATCTCACATATTCTCACTCATATGTGACATCTAAATATTAAAAACAATTGATCTCATGGAGACAGAGACTAGAATGATGGTTACCAGAGGCTGGAAAGGGTAGTAGGGAGGAGGGCATAAAGTGGGGATGGCTAATGGATACAAAAATATAGTTAGATAGAATGAAAAACATTTGATAGCCCAACAAAATGACTATAATCGACAATAAGTTAGGGTATACTTTAAAACAACTAAAAGAATGGAACTGGGATGTTTAACAAAGAAATGTTAAATGTCAGAGGTGACAGATATGCCAATTACCCTGATTTGATTAATTCACATTGTATACCTGTATCAAAACATCACATGAATCCTTTGAATATATACAACTACTAGGTACCCATAATAATTAAAAATAAATATTAAAAAAGAACCTAGTAAGTACATAGTTCCATCTACCGAGCCCCACCCTTTATGCAACAGTAACCATATTATATAAACACATGGCATAAACACCATATTATAATGTTATAATTTCACTTTAAACTGTAAGAATTATATGTATTTTTAATTGGGGGGAAGACTCACGTATTTACCAACTACAGTGCTCTTCATTTCTGAATATATGAGTTTTCAATTGGTATCACTTCCCTTCAGCTTGAAGAATTTCCTTAAGCATTTCTTGTAGGGCAGAAATTTTCTTAGTTAGAAAATAAGTTTTCTTATTTGATTATTGAAGTCTGAGTTGACCTGTCTTTTTACCAGCACTTTAACAGTGTTTATAGCCTGCTGTCCTGCATTGTTCTTAATAGGAAGTCAGTTATCATTCATTAGCTTATTTCTCAGGGTACTTTCAAGAATTTTTGTCTATCATTTTAAACAGCTTCATTAGAATGTTCCTAAGTATTATTTTATTGTATTTATCTTGTTTGGAGGTCACTGAGTTTCTTGAATGTGTAAATTCATGCTTTTTTTTTTTTATCAATTTAGGGAAATTTTCAGCCATAATTTCTTCAAAAATTTTTGAGCCAATTTCCTCTGACCTCTACTTCTAGGGATTCCGATAACATGTATGTTAGAGCTTTTGATATTGTCCTACAAGTAACTGAGGCTAACTTCATTTTTTGAAATCTCTTTCTTCACTTTTTAAGATAGAAAAATTTCTACCAATATATCAAGTTTACTAACTCTTCTATCTTTTCCCAATCTTCTGTGATCCCATCTAATTAGCTTTTTATTAAAAACGTGCTTTTTAGTTATAGACTATTCATTTGGGTCTTTCATCTACTTTCTATTTTTCAGCTAAGGTTTCTTATCTGTTCATTCATGATATACATATTTTCATTTATGTCCTTGAACAGAGTTATAATAGCTGTCAATTCTAACCTATGAGTCATACCAGGGCCTTTCTCAATTAATTGACTTTTCACTTAAGTATGGGTCACATTTTTCTGTTTGTGTATTTGTGTGTCTAATAAATGTGGACTGTATTCTGGACACTGAATGATACATTTTTAGAAACTCTGGATTCAATTATTTTCTTCGGAAGAGAATTTTTTTTTTGCCTAATAGGCAGTTAACTTAGCCATATCTCCTCCCCAAACTCTTTCTCCCTTGTGGTGGGCAACAAAGAAATCTATTTAGTTCTTTTAGCCTGAGATTTTTATGCAGAATTTGGGGCACCCTCCTCTATGAGACTCTACACTCACACACTTTCTAGCTGCTACGGTCAGCCCAAATCCTGTCCTGTGGTTTCTATTCAAGTTTCAGCCAACCTACACAAGCACTGACTGGGTTGTGCTCCCAGGCAAACATCCACAAAGAATGAGAAACTCACCTTGTACCATTCTGTCTTCCAAGTGTCAACATCCTGCAGTTTCAGCCTACTTTCCATCTTCCTATTGTGCCTTCACATACATGTTTCTTATATTTTGTCCAAAAGTCGTCATTGTTACTTGCAGAAAAGGTAGTCCGACATGTGCTACTCCATCATTATTAAAAGTGGAACTCTGAAGAATTATTTTTAATATTAGAAGAGCCACACCCATGGTGACTTTTACTATCACTTTTTAACATTAGATGGTTGTAACAATATTTCTTACAGCTGTTCTTTTTCTATTTTAGTCCTTATATCAGAAAACAGAAGTATTTGGGATGTGAATGGATGGAGAAGAAAGAGGGGAATGAATGGAAATGAGATGACAGGGTGATAGTGAAAGGGGAAGATTTATGCTAACAAAAAGGACAAATTGACAAACTCCTTGTCCTGGCATCTCATAAGCTAATGTTCAGTCATGAATGAAGGAAGATGTTGGAAAAATAAGATAAAATTTCTGGTACAGATGCTACAAATGATATTGGTACATATAGTAAGTCACCTTCACAAAGAGAATAAAAGCCAAAAATGCTATAATGTTATCAGATCTTAGATCATATAGCACATGACTTATAATGTAAAATAACAAAAAAATACAGATTCCTCAATATAATCTCCAACATTTCTCTCTTTTCCCATGAGAACACATTGTAATATAAACTTTTTCTTAATGTTTCTGTAATTAAATATTTAAAATATTATCATACACAAAAAGCAAGACTAAAAATTCCAGAATTCCCTTTACAAGTACTAAATTTTATTAGTGTTTATATAAGCACTAAATTTTATCAGTGTTTATATATGAGAGTAGGTTTCTACAATGTATGATAATTTTGATCATCATACTTAAACTCCTTCAACTGTATATGTAAGTTGTATGCAATCAGAGGATTCTGAGAAGATAGATAGGAGAGCAGGAAGCTCTAGAAATCTGTCTCATCATCTGGACAATAATTGTACTGGCAGAATCTGTCCTATGCAATATTTTAAAATTCTGGAGTCTACTGAAGGCTTGCAACTTCCAGGCGAAGGCTTAAACAGCAAATTGACGTTAATTTTGCTCAATTTCAGGTGTTAGCACAGTAGCAGCTACTCATTTGCCACTTTTAGCTCCACGGCAGGCAGCTGTGCATGCATTCCAAATAGCAGTTTGCATGCAGCTTATGGGAGCCAGGATGGGCAAAAAGAACCCTGTCTCCCAAGTGTGTTCTGATCACTAACTGCTACTTCTGATCAAAGACGTGAGGACGACGAGGCAGGCGGACATTGTTGTTACCTCTCCCTGCATTGTTGCAAGGCCCTCCCCCGCCCCCAGCTGAAGTGACTACAAGGATATTTAAAGACACCCTTTTCCACCCCTTAATTTTTCCCTTTTTCCCCTTTTGGGAGCCAGACATTAAAGACTAGGCCATTCAAAAGCAACTGCACATATGGGGAAAATTAGAAGGTGACAGCACATGCTCAGGGAAAGATTCATACTCAGAGAAAACTCAGATCTTAAGTTTACTCCTCAGGCTGATCCTTCACACAGAGACAGCCTACAACAATAAAAACATAAATAAGCAAAAACAATAACCAAAAAACATCAAACCCTCAAGAAGAGGGAGAATACGGTTTCCAGAGTTACCACATTATTGGATTTAAACGTCCAGATTTAAAAAAAAAAAAATGACAAGATATACAGGAAAGTATGGCACATGCAAAAGAAAAAAATAAACCAACAGTAATGGTCAGTGGAATACACCTGATAGTAGGTCTTCTAGACAAAGACTTTAAAACAAGTATTTTAAAGATGCTCAAAGAACTAAGAAAGATGTAGAGAAAGGCATGAAAATAATGTATGAATATTATTAGCAATGAGAACACAGGAAATCTAAAAAAAAACCAAATAGAAATCCTGGAGTTGAAAAGTACAATAACGAACATGAAAAACTGCCTAGATGGATAAAAGGCAGATTTAAGAAGGCAGAAGAAAGCAGCAGTGAATTTGAAGATAGGACAATGCAAATTATTGAGTCTGAAGAAAAGAAGAAAAATGAACAGAGGCTAAGGGACCTGTGGGATACCATCAGATAGATCAACATATGCATTGTGGAAATATCGGAAGAAGAGAAGGAGAAAGGAGCAGACAGAATATTTCAGGAAGAAATGACTGAAAACATCCCAAACTTGACGAAAGATATGAATAAAAACATCCAAGAAACTCTAACTCCAAGTAAGATGAACTCAAAGAGACCCACATGGAGACACATTATTATCAAATTTTCAAAAAGGAAAGACCAAGAGAGAATCTTAAAGCAGCTTGAGAAGCGATTTGTCACATACAAGAGATCATCAATAAGATTATGAGCAGATTTCTCATCAGAAACTGTGGAGGCCAGAAGGCAATATGCCAACATATTAAGAGTGCTAAAAGAAAAAGAAAGAAAAAAAACCTGTCAACCAAGAATCCTCTACTTGGCAAAACTGTCCTTCAAAGTAAGGGAGAAATTAAGATATTCCCATATAAACAAAAACTGAGGGAATTTATTACCACTAGACTTGCCATACAAACATGCTCAAGGGAGTCCTGCAGGTTAAAATGAAAGGACATTAGACAGTAACTAGAAGCTGTAATGAAGAAATGAAAATCCCAATAAAGGAAGGAGAAGTAAAGAAGCAGAAGTTTTGTATGTTACTGAAGTTGGTATAAATTCAAATTAGAGTGTTATATCTTTAGGACAGTAAATGTAATCCCCATGATAAGATAAAGAAAATAGCTACAGATTATACACAAAAATAAATGAGAGAGGAATTGAAACATTTCATGAAAAAAAATCAACTAAACAGAAGACAGTAATGCAGGCAATGAGGAACAATAAAAAGCAATAAGGCATACAGACAACAAATAGCAAAATGACACCACTTATTACTTTAGATTAAAATGTATTATTGCCAATCAAAAGATAGAGATTGGTGGAATAAATAAGGAAAAACAGGATCCAGCCATACATTGCCTACCCTAGACTCACTTTACATCCAAAGACACAAACAGATTGAAAATCAAAAGATGAAAAAAGATATTTCTTGTAAATAGTAACCACAAGAGAGCAGAGTTGGCTACATGAATATCAGAAAAAATAGACTTAAGTCAAAAAATGTTACAGGAGACAAAGTAATTTATTATATGTTAATAAATGATTGAATACAGCAAAAAGATATAAAAATTATAAACTTTATGTACTGATTAAGAGATCTTAAAATACATGAAGCAAAAAACTGAAGCAAAAATTGAAGGGAGAAATAGACAATTCTACAATAACAGTTGATGAAATCAAACAGATTGAAAATAGTAGAAAGAACAATCAGACAGAAGTAAAGAAACAGAGGACCTAGGACAACAAACTGACTAGATCTAAAAGACACATATACAACACTGTACCTAACAACAGCATACACATTCTTCTCAAGTGTACATTAGACACTTTCCAGGATAGATCATGTTAGGCCACAAATTAAGTAAAAATGTGGTATAACCATTCAATGGAATAGTATTCAGCCTTACAAAAATAAGGAAATTCTGACAATATGGATTAACCTTAAGGATATTAACCTAAGAGAAGCCAGTCACAGAAAGATAAATACTGTATGATTCTACTCATGTGAAGTAATTACAGAAGTCAAAATCATAGAGACAGAAAATAGAATGGTGGTTGCCAAGAGGGTGGGGGGAAGGACTGGGAAGTTATTGATTAATAGGCAGAGAGTTTCAGTTTTACAAAATCATAAACGATCTGGAGATAGATGGTGGTGTTGGTAGCATAGTATTATGGATATATTTAATTCCACTAAACTGCACATTTAAAAATGGTCAAGACGGTAAATTAAAATTTATGTCATGTGAATTTGCAATTTAAAAATTTGGGAAAAAATGTATACAATGGATAGTTCTTGACATTAACAATTAGTAAGCCATACATTTTATTCTAATTCACTACTAAAACTGATTAAAAGCAAAATTACATATATTACTTTCAGAATTTTAGATAAACAAATATTAATAAAAATAAACAAAGATAAAAATCACATGTTTGTTAAATACTTTCAAAGTTTGTCAGATCACTTTCTAAAGGGTTACAATATCCTCCCAGGTAAGAATACAAAATTTTGTTTATTCCAGTTTTGTTACAATTTTTCTATAATTCCATCTTCTATGAACTATTGAATCATTTTTTTTCTACCCTTATTGGTAAGAATACAAAGAAATCATCTGTTTCATAATAATGAATCCATATTTCAAATTTGAAAACCACATTTGCTTTCTCTTTAAAACTGCATGAACTACTTTCAGATCTTTTATCTATGCCAGTTAACTGCTGCTGTTCACCTTCTTACAAAAATGCATGACCCTCACTCAAGTAATCTGGAACTTATTACGTCTAACAAGTATGTATTTGCATAGGGGTCGCTACCTAAAATATGTGAGAATTATATAACAAAGTTCACCTAAATCCAATTTCCTTTCTACTTCCTGAAAAATGTAGGTTATGAAGAAAATTCACTGCTATGTCTCTGCTGCCCTCTATAGGTATGGTGTCTTAGTCCATCTTGTGTTACTATAACAGAATACTAGTCTGGATAATTTATAAAGGAAAGAAATTTATTTCTCACAGGCTGGGAAATCTAATATCAAGGTGCTGGCCGCTGGTGAGGGCCTTCTTGCTGCATCATCCCATGACGGAAGGCAGAAGGGCAAGCAAGGATGAGAACAAGAGGCAGGCAGGGCCAAGCTCACTTTTATAACAATGCACTCTCACAATAAGGAACCCAATCCCTCAGAAACAACATTAATCCATTCAGGAAGCAGAGCCTTTATGGCCTAATTTCTGCTTACTGATCCTATCTTTTAATAATAGTCACAATGGCAATTAAATTTCAACGTGAGTTTTGGAGGGAACATTCAAAACCATACAAATGGGTTCTTGGAAGACATCATAAAAACCATGGCCAGGTGCGACGACTCCTAGCACTTTGGGAAGCTGAGGTGGGAGGATCGCTTGCGGCTAGGAGTTCAAGATCAGCCTGAGCAATAGCGAGACTCTGTCTCTACAAAAAATAAGAAAAATTAGCTGGGCATGGTGGTGCACATCTGTAGTCCCAGCTACTCAGGAGCTTGAGGCACAAGGATCATTTGAGCCCAGGAGCTTGAGGTTGCAGTGAGCTATGATGATGCCACTGCACTCTAGGCTGGGTGACACAGTGAGACCCTGTCAAAAAAGACTGAAAAACACAGACAGCAATATTGGACTGCTGTCACCTTAAAAATATGTAAAGTCATATCAATAATCAAATACATGGCAGAAAGAAGTTATTGCTGTGTTCTCTGATTCCTATCATGCTCCTCCTCCAACTCTGTGTATATAATGACGTTTCAGTAAACAAAAGATTGTATATATGACAATGTCCCCAAAAAATTACAATGGATGTGAAAAATTCATTTGCTACATTTAGATAAACAAATACTTAATATTGTGTTACAGTTGCCTACAGTATTTAGTACAGTAACATGTTGTACAGGTTTGTAACCTAGGATAGCAACAGGCTATACCACATAGCCTAGGTGTATATTAAGCTATACTACCTAGGTTTGTGAAGTATATTCTATGACATTCATACAATGATGAAATCGCCTAACACATTTTTCAGAATGTATCCCTGTCATTAAGTGACACATGACTGTAGTTAACATGTAGTTATTATACTCCAAGGAATACAACATACAAAGTTAAGAGAATTTGGCATCAGACCACATGTATTAGAATCTCATTCTGCCATTTTACTAGCTGTGCCTCCATTACTTCATCTCTAAAATGGGGTTAACAATAACATCGACCCCATGTGATCAGCACTTAGCCAAGTGTTTGACACACAGCAAGAATACAGGATTATAGTGCTGTTATTAATGTTATTATCACTATTATTATTATTAACACTATAGCAAAATGGGTAGGATCACAGCCCAGAAACCAAATACCAGAGTTAGAATCCTGGCTCAATTACTATTTTATAACAGAAGGGAAATTATTTAATCTCTCTGTGCCTCAGAATCTTCATTTGGAAAATAGGAATGACAATAGCTACCACCTCACAAAGTTACTGTGAGATTTAAATGAGCCAATGTATGTAAGTAAAGCACTTAGAAGAGTGCCCATCAAAGAAGCACTCGTGTTCGTTAGTTGTTGTTATGAGTTCAGCTACTTTCACATGAACACTAACAGAACTCTGCTCCAGAGGACTGACAGAATCATGCCTACAGGCAAAACTGTCCTAAATCAGCAACATTCTTTATCTGGGAAGGGATTCAAGTTAGACTTGAATTATTAATATAACCCATGCTTCCCACTGAGTTAAAGTGTGGTTCTGCTGTACAGTGAAGTCTCCAATCATTGTATATGTTCCATTTTTACCAACATGTATAAGAGGCAAAAAGTAACAGCCTCATGAGTTATATAAGCAAACTTTTGTTTTTGGAGATCTAAGTAATACTTACAAAATTCCTAATTACAGAATAAATCTATCCCCCTGCAGAGTGTTATTTAATGTATATGGCTCATTTAAACATTGTAGCTGTCAATGCTCTATTTGTATCTCCTTTCCCAACACCTTCAGTGATGCTGGCCCAATTTCTGACTTTTAGCATCTCCATTTCTTTACTGCATGGCATTCTCTGACTTCTGGGAACTCATCTGTCCTGCCTGTGCAGTAGGCGTAAGAACTGGCAAATACTGGCATTCCCCAATTCCACCAAAGAGCAGCCCTCAACCAATGAATGAAAGGATCCACATATAAATACCCCAGCTTCCTTGTTCCTCTGGTGGGATAATTCTGAGGCTCCCAGAGTTTCCAAGCAGTACTAACCTCCAGGTGCCCACAATGACAACTTGCTTGATAACAATTCTTGTTTGGCTGATACCTCTTCCCAAGCTCACCTGCCCACTTCACTACCCAGAGGTATAAGATGTCCTGCTTCTGAGGAAATCCAAAGACAAATTATAAACTACAAATATAGGCAAGTGTACAAAAACTACATTGTAATTATTCTACTTATTTCAACCTACTTGAAATATTTTGAGTAAACAGAAAAGAATGGTTTTAGGTATTAGTAGAAGGAAGTAATTGGAAGGAAGTGCTAATGTGAGTGTAAGATATTGAGCAGAGAGTATGGTATGCAGGTGTATGAGTTAAAGTCTTCTGGCAGGCAGATGTCAAGATAGCACCGGCTGTACAAGCTGCAGGAAGCCCCTGTGAAGGATAATGAGGACAAAGCAGGAGTAGTCAAGGAGATCCTTAAGACCACAATACAGCTCTAACAGCTATGGGAAAAAGGCAGAAGGAAAGAGGGCTGGGTAGAAAGAGTCTCTGACTACAGTGCAGCAGTAGGAAATTTTGGCCAGGCTGATGGGAGGTCTTTGATCCAAAACTGCCCGAGAGGGGTTCTGTGTCTCACAGTACTGAGCCTGCATAGCAACCCTGGGTGTGCAGTCAATAGTTACTTTCCAAAGTTCATTCTCTTGTAAACAATGCTACAATGAATATTTATATATATGTATCCTTCTGGACCTCTTTCCTCATGCTCTGCTGTAATCCAAACCTTCTTCCACCCTCAGTCCCAGTCAACCACTGCGCTGGTCAATATAGAATCACTTGCACTTTTTATAAATAAAATCATACAGTATGTACTCCGTTTATTCATTTTAAGAGCCTAAGGCTGAACTTTGATGATTAAGTTATACGTAGATGCAGGTAGCTTAAATTATATTGATCTTGACTTTCAGTATTCCAATAACTGAATAAGGTCATAATTTTTATTAAGATAATTCTAAGAAAAGACTAAGCTAGGAAATCAGTTATAAAGAAACTGAAACAATAAACACAGTAAGTGAAAGGGCCAATTTTGGGGCAGAAATACTGGGAATGATCTAGTTTAAAGACCAAATTGCATGACTGGGTAATGACATAGATTTAAGCAGTGAAAAAGAAAAGTCATTAACTAAGACCAAAAATGCATAAAAAGGATGAGCATGAGTTAAAATTGAAAGAAATTAAAAGAAAAGATATGGCTCTTAAACTTCGAGTAACTTCAGGACATCCACACAAAGATGTCCATTAGGCAGCTAGAAACCCATATATTCAGGAGAGTAACTGGGATTAGAAAAAGATTTAACAGTTATCAGTATTTGGAGGAGACTATAGTTTGAAGAGGGCAAAAGAAAAATAACTGAATCTTTCTTCACATATGAGGAAGGGAAAGGAAGAAAAGGATACAGTAGTTGAGGCCAGAGAGAAGACCACTATGTTAGGGCGGACCACAAATCCAAAAGGGCCTTTTCTACATGATAGGAAGGCCTCTCAATGTCTGCTCAGACAAATCCACTTTTTTCTATATATACATATATGATTAATTTTTTTCTTTTTTTAGAGAAGAGGTCTCATTATGTTGGCCATGCATAATGAGTGCGATGCGCACTGTCTGGGGGATGGACACACTTGAAGCTCTGACTCGGGGGAAGGAGGGGCAAGGGCAACATACGTAACCTAAACATTTGTACCCTCATAATATGCAGAAATAGTTATAGGTCAACAGAAACCTTACAGGTCAACAGAGAATGGGATGACATATTCCATGACATACTATGAACAATGATATACCAACAAATTGGACAACCTAGAAGAAATGGATGAATTCCTAGAAATATACAACCTACCAATACTAAATCATGAAGAGGTAGGAAATCTGAACAGACCAATGAATAAAAAAATTGTATCAGTAATAAAAAGTCTCCCATCAAAGATAAGCTCAAGATCTGATTACTTCATTGCTGAATTCTACCAAACATTTAAAGAAGGGCTAATATCAATCCTTCTCAAACTCTTCCAAAAAATTGAAGAAGAGAGAATACTTCCAAACTTATTTTATGAGGCTGGAATTAGCATGATCCAAGGCCAGACAAGGACAGTACAAGAAAAGAAAATTATAAGCCAATATCCCTGATGAACAAGGATGCAAAAATCCTCAACGAAATACTAGCAAACTGAATTCAACAGCATATTAAAAGGCTCATTCACCATGATCAAGTGGGATTTGATCATGACATTTCTAGTTTTATTCTCTGGGATGCAAGGATGGTTCAACATATGCAAATTAATAAATGGGATCCACCACATTAACAGAATGTCATATGATCATATTCATAGATGCAGAAAAACAAATGACCTAATTCAACATCCTTTCATAATAAAAACTCTCAATAAATTAGTTATAGAAGGAATGTACTAAAGACCAGATATTACAAGCCCAATTATCCCATTCCACAGTGAAGAGTTGAAAGCTTTTCCTCTAAGATCACGAACGAGACAACAACGCCCATTCTTGCTGCTTCTATTCTACATAGTACTGGAAGTCCTGGTCAGAGCAATTAGGCAAAAGGAAGAAATAAAAGGCATCCAAATTGGAAATTAAGAAGTCTAATCATCTCTGTTTGCTGATAACATGATCTCATATATAGAAAACGCTAAAGAGTCCACCAAAAAACTGTTAGGACTGATAAATGAATTCAGTAAAGCTGCAAAACACAAACTCAACACACAAAAATCAGTAGCATTTCTTCATATTAACAATGAACTATCTGAAAAAAATCAATCTTATTCACAATAGAATTAAAAAAATACTTAGCAGTATATTTAACCAAGGAGGTAAAAGACCTATATCCTAAAAACTATAAAACATTGATGAAAGAAAAAGTAGATAATATAAATAAATGGAAAGATATCCATGTTGATGGACTGGAAGAATACTGTTAAATTGTAACACTACCCAAAGCAATAACAGATTCAATGCAATCTCTATCAAAATTCCAATCTCATTTATCACAGAAATAGAAAAAACAACCCTAAAATTCATATGGAACCACAAAAGACCCTGAATAGCCAAAGCAATCTTGAGCAAGAAGAACAAGGTTGGAGTCATCGCACTATTGATTTCAAAAATCTATTATAAAACTACCGTAATCAAAACAACATGGTACTGGTATAAAAACAGACACAACCACCAATGGAACAGAATAGAGAGCCCAGAAATAAACCCATATATTTATGGTCAACTGATTTTTGACAAAGGTGCCAACAATACACAATGGGGGACAGGACAGTCTTCAATAAATAATGCTGAGGAAAGTTGTTAACTACATGCAGAAGAATGAAATTAGATCCATATCTCATACCATACAAAATAATCAACTAAATGTGGATTAAAGACTTAAATGTAAAACCTGAAACTGTAAAACTACTAGAAGAAAACATAGGGGAAATGCTCCACAACAATGTTCTGGGCAAAGATTTCTTGGATATTATCCCAAAGCACAGGAAATAAAAGCCAAAGAAAAGGGGGTGGGGGGAATTACATCAAACTAAAAAGCTTCTACACAGCAAAGGAAACAATAAAGACACAACCCATTAGAAGAAAATATGTGCAAACTATACATCTGATAAAGGGCTAATATTCAAAATATAAAAGGAATTCATACAATTCAATAGCAAGAAAATAAAGAACCCAATTTAAAAATGGACAAAAGACCTACATAGACACGACACTGCGCAAAAGAAGATATACAAATAGCCAAGAGGTAAATGATAAAATACTCATCATCAATAATCATCAGAGAAATACAGTTTAAAACCACAATGAGGTATCAAAACACACCTGTTGGAATGTGTACTACCAAAAAGATGAAAGATAAATGTTTGTGAGGTTATAACAAAAAGGGAAACTTTATACACTCTTGGTGGAAATATAAATTAATACAGCCATTACAGACAACAGTATGCAGGTTTCTCAGAAAACTAAAAACAGAACTATCATATGATCTAACAATCCCACTTCTGGCCCATGTTCACTGCAGCATTATTCATAATAGCTAAGATTTGGAAGCAACCTAGGTATGCATCATCAGATGAATGGATATAGAAAATAGTATTCACCCTTAATAAAGAAGGAAATTCTGTCATTTGTGACAGCATGGATGAACATGGAGAACATTATGCTAAGTCAAATAAACAAGTCACACAAAGACAAATACTGCATGATCTCCCTTATAGGTGGAATCTAAAAAAGTAGAACTCATAATAGTCAGGGTAGAATGGTGGTTACCAGAGGCTGGAGGAGGGTGGTGGATGGGAAAAGGGGAGGTATGTCCATCAAAGGGTACAAAATTTCATTTAGACAGAGGGAATAAGCTTTAGTCATCTATTGCATACAATGGTGACTTTAATAAATAAAAATACACTTTATTTTTCAAAAAAGTTTTTAAAACTTTCCGGGCATGCAAAAAAGCAGGAAATTGCAACTCATAATGAGGAGAAAAATCAATCAATAGAAATAGACAACAGAAATAGCGCAAATGATAGATTTATCAAAAAAGCCATTAAAAACTGCTATTATAAATATACTATGTTCAAAATGTAGAATAAAGTATGATCATGTTAAGGAATGACATGGACACTATAAAAAAAGACTTAGACCTCTAGAAATGAAAAATATATTATCCGAGATGACAAATACACTGCATAGTATTAACAGCATATTAGATACTGTAGGGGGAAAAGGTTATTAAACTTAAAGATGTAGCAATAGAAATCACTCAACATGAAAGATGGGGAAAAATGAATATAGCATAAATGAGGCATGACACAATATCAAGTAGCCAAATTAATATACATGTAATTAGAATCCCAGGAGGAAAGGAAAAAGGGAGTCAAAAAAAAAATTTTAAGAAATAAAAGCTCAAAATTTCCCAAATATGATGAAAACTATAAACTCACATGTGCAGAGTTAACATAGTCAGCCTGAGATGGCTATCCTTAGAAAACCCTGCTTGCAAGGTTGGTCCTTACCTAGCTTCTAGAAGCTCAGATTTCAGGGGAGTTTTCATCATTCCTTGAATGATAAGGGTGCCTCACTGTGCCTAAACATTGCACACAGTATGGTTTATCTGAAGTCTGGAATTTGGGTATATGCTAGACAGAGGGTGCTTACATTACCAGCCCCCTGGGTTCTGAGTCTAGTAGGTTCCCCGAACAGACAACACTTTACACATGTTGTCAAAACTCTTTGCTGGAGGAATTATGCACATCCCATGTGACTCCACTGGGAGAGGACTCATGAAAGACTGCTGATTTAGATTTGTACCCTCTCACTGTAATAAATCATAGCCATGACTATGACTATATGCTAAGTACTGAGTATTTGCCCAGTGAATTACTAAACCTGGAAGTGATCTTGGGAACCTCAAAAATATCACAGATTCAAGAAGTTTGACAAACACACCAAGCAGGAAACCATACTAAGACATAGTACAATAAAATTGCTTAAAACCAATAATAAAGAGAAAATCTTAAAATATCAAGAATGAGAATAGCTTAAGGCTTATACAGATAGCAACTCTTTGGCTAAGACAATGAAGCAATGCCTTTAAAACTTTGAAGGAAAATGATTTCCAATCTAAAATTCTAAATAAATTTTCAATCACATAACAAAGTATGATAAAAGCATCTATACACATACCAAGTCTCAAAAAATTATCTTTCATTAATCACTTCTTAAGAAGCTACTGGAAGATATGTTCAACCAGAAAAAGTGTGAAAACCAAGAAAGAGGAAAACATGAAATCCAGGATAAAGAAGCTCCATACAGGAGAAAGAGCTGAACAAATTTCCAGAATAATAATGAAGTGAAACCCAGGATGACAATGTCCACAAAGCAGAGAGGACGCAGAGTTCAAATTGGAGCAGCTAGGAGGCCGTAGGAAAGAGTTCTCCAAGAAAATGAAACTGATAGAATGCCTACTAGGTCTGAAATCTTGCCAACAGAGTTAGACAAAAGTGAACAATTATTTTATTAATAGTAAGTAAAACTAGGTAAATAAAAACCAAAACAATTATTAAATGCAGGGAAAAACAAAAAATTGTGAAAGAAAAATAATAATATTTGCCCTGGTTATCAATATTATTTATTCAAAATTATGTAAATGCTGAATATAATCTAACCAAACTTTGATATATTTGTACTAGGAGAATGGAAAGATAGAAAATTTCAGTGTGTAACTGGGGGTGGGGAGTGGGTAAGAAGAGAGCTCAATGTTTATCCATGTTTAGATGTACAGCGTAAGCATGGAATTTAGACATACCAGGGTAAACCACAAAAGAATCCACTATGATGCAAAAGTGGTTGTTCACTGGGAGGGAAGGGGCAAAAAATACCAAAAAGCTGTGATTAACAAATCTTATAAAGAGAATAAATTTTTTAAATAATTCGTTCTTACCTTGGGAAGCTCAGACAGCCTCTCATCACTTGTCAGAGAATGACTACTTGCACAAGAAGCACAGTCTGAGATGTCCACAGCACCCTCGCCATCATCACATTCATTACAGTCACTAGCATCTTCCCTGTCACTGTCGATCTCCCAGTCAATAAACTGTAATTCATCTAAAAAATGTAATTTTTATTAATAACATGTATAATTTTATATCTCCTTAATATTTCACTTTTAAATCTATTTTTTATTCTCAGCGGTTAATATATCCATGTCACTGAATAACTGCTAAAAATACATTAGGATAATCAAAAGCATATTTCTATACTTATCTGCAGTCTCCTTGTTTCTCCCACTCCTACCCCAATTCTAAGTTAACTACTCTTATTAGTTGTTTTTGTAATCCTTGCAGAGTTTCGCCAACATGTTTAAGCAAATAAAATATATATTATCTTTTCCTTCTTTCTTACACACCTAGATTTTTTCACTTAACATAATTATGAAGTTTTACCATGACAGTAAGGAGTATCCTCATTATTTTCTACAACACAGTATTCTATCATGTAGCTGGACATAGTTTATTTAACTAGTCTTCTGTTAGAAAATTATTTTTTCATATATTTTCACCCAACAATTTTTTCTGTAGATTTCTTTCATCAGTAAGTAAACAACCAAATTCGGTTTCTAAGTTTATTTCATAAGCATTGTTACGTAGATGCCACCTTTGCAAAATTTTAAGTCTAAATGTTAATGTATTTTCAAATACTAAATAATCCCATGTAGTAATTCTAATCTGCTATGCTTAAAAGAATAATAGTAGTTATTAAAGATAAATTTGTCTCTGAGGTGTGGCCTGTAACATAAGCCTTTCCTACAGCACAAAGCACAAGTACTCCTTAGGAGCTATGTCAGCAACTCAGAAAGCTAATAAGATATTGGTCCTATTTTGGAGGTCTGTTAACAACATTTTCGTTTTCAGGGAAGTAATACTAAAAATTAAAAATATGCTTTAGTACCTGAAAAGAATTTAAAATTAAAAAAAAAGAAAAATTTAAGCTACAGTTAAAATTTTGGAATAAAATAAACAAAACAAAAATTATTTAATGTGATATTATTGTTCTAGAAAATGCAGTAAAAGTCCGCTACAATGATTATAACGGACTAGAGGTCAGACCACCACTGAGAGAAGAAGATGTATAACGGCAATCACTCCCCATACTAACACTGTTTATTCAGTCAGGGAAGCCAGGCAGGGGTACACATGAGAGATTCTTCAAGTTTGTGAACCATCACAGCAGGAAGCCTTGGAGAGACAAAGGAGGAGCACAAGTGCCCTTAGAGCTGCTGCAAGCACCCCACATTTGTGCAGCACTCTTCATTCATTCACTTGTTCACTCAATAAAGTTTAAGTGTCTACTAAGGGCCCATCACACCACTCTAGATACTCACAATACAAAATAAATCAATACAAGAAACAGCACCATTCGTACTGTGGATGAATAACATACTGCAATGTGATGAGAGCTATATACCTGGGTCACAATAATTTTATGAAGCAGGAAAACAATTATTAGTAGACTTAAATTTGCTTTTTGTAGATGAGGAAATTAGTCTCCAATAATCTATGTTCTCAAAGTTATATGAAAACCAAATGGAAAGGAAAAAATTTTTAAGAGAAAAATATTTTCATAATTTTAACTCAGGGCTCTTCCGTCTCAACTCCAATTCTGGACCTTAAAACCCAGAGACTATAATCCAGTAGGGCTGCAAGAAGGTCTAGGAATATTGCTTTTAGAGCTCACCAGGTAATTCTGATATGAAACCAGGTTTGGTAACCACCAGAACAGTGTTGAAGCACACAGCATTGAAGTTAGACAACCCTGGCTCTAAATATCAATTGGCACACTTATTAATTATGTGACTCTGGGCAAGTGACTTCACTTCTCCAAGTCACATGTTTCTTCTGTAAAATAAGGATACTTCTTAGCTCACAGGATAAGGTAGAAAGCAAAGGAAATAACACATATAATATGCAGCCAAGTGTCTGAGACAAACAAAACTTGATGAATGGTAATGGTTGTTATCCAATAAAAGTTAAAAGGACGGAAGAAGTGCGGAAGGGAGGGAAGGGAGAAAGTCAAAGAGGGGGATAGAGCTGTACACAGCTCTATATATATACCCCAAGGAATCATGCACTTGTTACTTAATGTTCAACTTCTTAACAGAAGTCAATAATATATTAACTCATTTTAAAGCAATTAGCCAAAAGCATCTTTCCACTCTTAAACAGAGTTTTGGAAACTACTGTATATCTCTTTTTACTAAAAAGAATAAACTCAATTTTAATTATTTTTTTTTTTTTTTTTTAGAGATAGGGTCTTGCTGTCACCCAGGCTAGAGTACAGTGGTATGATTATAGCTCACTGCAGCCTCAAACTCCTGGGCTCAAGTCATGCTCCTGCCTCAGCCTCCCAAGAAGTTGGGACTACAGGCGCATGTCACTGCACCCAGCTAATTTTTTTTTTTAATATTTTTTTGTAGAGATGAAGTCTCACTGTATTGCCCAGGCTGGTCTTGAACTGCTGGCCTCACATGATCCTCCTACCTCAGCCTCTGAAAGGTTAATTTATTTTACTATCAGCTTTACTGGAATATAATTCACAAGCCATATTATTCGCCCATAAAAAGTATAGTTTTTAATATTGAAACTATATTCTGAAATGTATCAAATCAAGAGTTACATAACAATAAATTTCATTTAATATGGCTGAATTAATAATACAAGTACTATTAGCTTATCTATAGTCTTAAAATATCACTTCATCTGGTAAAATGTCAATGTAGTTACCAAAATGACCTGCAAAGTGGTCAAAAGAATTTAACCACCTTCCAGAGAAAGGCAGTCTGTACAGAGAAGCAGTCTGTACAAACTTAACCTTGACTAAGTAACTAACGTGAACTGACAGAGTTAAAAGTCACAAGGTTATTTTAAAAGCATTAAGACTTTTAAATAGTCTAGATGAGCTATACATTTTAAAATTTGTAAAAGGACATGATTTCCATAATTCTAGGTCTGTGGTTATCAACCGAAGGTGATTTTGTCCCTCAGGGGCCCTTTGACAACATCTACTGACATTTTTCATCGTCACAACTGGAGTTGTAGGAGCTGCCGTGATCTAGTGGGTAGAAGCCAGGGATACTGCAAAACACCTGCAATGCCCAGGAATGTGCTCCTCCCTGGAGCAAAGAATTATCTGACCCAAAGTGTGAATGATGCCAAGGTTGAGAAACTCTATTTTAAAGTAAGACATGATATAATATAAAATGCCATCAAAACAGACACTTATTAGTAAATTATACTTCCAGCACACATTGGTTGTCATAGTATTTACCCAACTAACAGGTTAGCAAGGAGGTAGTATGGATATAGCATTATGTAGGAGTTGAAAAGACTGGCTTTGAAGTCAAAGAGACAAAATGAAATTCCAACTAATTCTAATAGGTCCAAGCTTATGTTATTAACAATAAAAAAAAATCAATAATACCTAGATCTCTTAGAGTTGTTGTAAGAAATATGAAATAAGAAAATGTTTCTAAAGGGCTTAACATAGAGGCTGGGACTCAGTAAAATCATAATTAATGATAAATATTAGAAAGGAATGTAAGCTTCTTCCAATATTAAATCTAATATTTAAAAGAAACTGTATTTCTTACAAAATTATCAATTTACCTTCACTGGCCCCATCTTCTGGACATAAAATATTCCTGTTACAAAACCTGCCTATTCTAGGGCCATGTTCATTATCTCTCTGTGATTTAAAAAGTGTCTTATCCTCATCTGACAAATCACTTCCACTGGAACTCCATGTTATATCTGTAAGCCCACTGGTACTCTTAGATGCGGTAGTTTCTGTTAAAAAAAACAAAACAAAAAACACATAAATATGATCAACTAATACGGTTACTTTTCAGAATAAGATTTTATACATGCTACTTTGCCAAAGTCACAAATACACAAAACTCTGTGATAATGAAAGCAATGTCTTACATCAAATCTTCCTGCCTAAAGTTCTATGTACAGTCTAAGATTCTTTGAATTACAGCCGAGTTACAAGAAGAAAAAGAAGTAGAACTGGTTGAGAAAAATTATACAAGACAAGAAAAATGACTGGAGCACAAAAGAAAACTGGAAAAATAAGACTCGAGGTAACAATTATAGAACTATAACTTCCTAGAATATTTGATGAAACTGAAAAAAAAAAACCCATACAAAACACAAAGCAAACCACAAACCAAAATTTATGAATAATAGGAATGCTTCTGTGTGTTTCCTTTGCCATGCTAAGATCCCTGGCAGCAGCACAGTGTTTAAAATACTTAACAGCAAACTTTGTATTTAAATAAACTTTTTATTTTGAGATAATAATAGATTCACATATAGAAATAATAGAGCCCTTGAATCTTTCACCCAGTTCTTCCAATTGTAACATCTTGTAAAACTGTAGTGCAAAGTCACAACCAGGATACTGACATTGATCCAGTCAAGATGCAGAACAATTCTATCCCCAGGATGCCTCCTATTACCTTTCCACAACCATACCACCTCCTGCCCCTGCACCAATCCCTGACCCCTGGTACCCACCAATTAGTTTTGAATTTCTATAATTCTGTCATTTCAAGAATGTTATATAAATAGAATCATACTATGAACCTTTTAGGATTGGTTTTTTTCACTCAGAATAATTTCCTGGACATTCATCCAAGTTGTTACATACATCAACAATTACTTTCCTTTTATTACTAAATAATATTCCATGGTATGAATGCACAATAGTTTGTTTAATCATTCACCCACTGAAGGATATTCTGTGCTGTTTCCAATTTGGCACTATTATGAATAAAGTTGCTTATGAACATCCATGCATAGGATTTTATGTGAATTTAATTTTCATTCTCTGGGATAAATGCCAAAAGGTACAATTGTTAGACTGTATGATAACTGCATGTTTAGTATTATAAGAAACTTCTGAACCATTTTCCAGTACAGCTGTACCATTTTACAGTCTACCAACACTGTACTAGTGATCTAGTCTCTCCACAACCTCACCAGTATTTGGTGTTACCACTGTTTCGCATTTTAGCCACTCTGATAGGCAGAAGACCTAGAAGGAATAGGGCTACTTCATCTTGGCAGAACCAGAAATCAGGAGCAAATTTTTCTGATATTGATAAGAAAAGGAATACATACCTAAAATAGTTTTGCATATATTCATAATTATAGCTTTAATGCTAAACTAAATATATATACACACATATATTTAATATATCTTATCCTATATGGTATGGTATTTCACAAGTTTCAAAGCACATTTCAATATACTATGAGACTAAGAGATTATATGTTTATAATTCATGTTTTATAAAAGAGAAAACTTATGCTTGGAATTTAAATGGCTTCATTCACTATATACAGAACCCCTCTCATACAATAAACTGAGGAAACAAAATAAGAAAACTCCTTTCCACAGGGAAAACATGGGCTGAACAGAAATACTAATCATGAAAAGAAAAATAAAATATTACACCAGAGATATGTCATGGCACAATGGTGGCATAAAAAATATTGAATGTTCTACTTTGTACTAATCAGGAAAGGAAAATTCACTGACAAGATGATGTCCGGGAAAGCAGTACTTACAAAGGCAGGAAAACATGAAATAATCAACATTTACTGAACACTCATTTTGTGCCATGGACATCCAGAATTACTGAAGTGGCCTAGTCTTCAAACTACCAAAGGAAAAACGATCTACTCAGAACAACCTAAGATTCCATATCTAACAGCTAATAAAACCAAGCTGTGCTCTTCCTTGCAAAAGACACTGTCAATCTCTTTCATTATTATGCATCTTAAAAAATAAGTCAAAAAAGAAGTTATTACTGTTGATAAATTATAAAATGAATTCATGGAAAACTCAAAAAGCCAACTGAAAAACTACTACCAATAACAAGAAACTCCAGTAAAGGTAGCAAGTTACAAAATACTATAAAAAGTCAAATTTAAAACAGTAGCAAAAAAAGATAAAATACCTAAAAGAAACTTAAAAGACATGTAAAACCTAAACGAAGAAAACTTAAAAGATTTCAGAAGAACATAAAAGAAGCCTTGAACAAATGGAAAGACTTATACTTAGATTTTTGATGATCTGATCAGAGAAAAATGGTCTCTCAGTGCAGCTTCAATGTGCATTTCTCCTATTACAGGTGAGGATGAGCATCTTCTCGTATGTTTGAAAATCGTTTTTATTTGCTTTTCTGTAAACAGTCCATTCATAATATTTTTTTCCTTTTTTTCCCTGAAGAATTCTACACCAAGCATCATAATCTCACAATCTTCATTTTTGTGATAGTTATCTTTTTTCCCCTAGATTAACTTCTAATGGTTCTTTATCAGAAAGATTGGCCTTTGTGGTATGTGTTACGAATATTTTCCCCAGTTTTTCTGAGTTTTAAATTGTGCGGATATATATTTTTTTGAAAAAATCATTTTAGAGACAAGGTCTGGCTATGTTGCCTTGGCTGGAGTGCAGTGGCTATTCACAGATGGGATTACAGCACACTGCAGTCTCGAACTCCTGGTCTCAAGCAATCCTCCCACCTCCGCCTCCCAAGTAACTGGTACTATAGGCATGCACCACCACACTTGACTTATATGTGTCATTTTGGCCACACAGTTTTTCTCTTTTTATTTAGGTGAATTTGTCAGCCTTTACCCTATGGCTTCTGATTTGTGAGTCACTGTCAGAAAGGATTTCCCAATTGCAATACTTCCTTTTGACCAGGAGCTGTGGTGGTTGAGACACACGCCCTAACAGTTTAGCTTCTGAGTCCCTGTTCTTAACCACTAAGCAAAGCTCCCAAGGCAGACAGACCTGTAGTCTCTCTCCCCATTAATTTAGTGTCAGACACCAAGAAAATACATAACTGTTTGGTGCTCTTCTACCACCTATTAAAAGGGATAATTAACAGTTATGACATTCAAATTCTCAGAGACCAGGAGTCTAGATGTATGAATGCATGAATTAAAGGCACTTAACTGCACAACTTAGTTAAAACCACTACCAGTAATTTATTAGTAATTCGTTTTACTTGCTGAAAAGAGGATGTCCTTGAGACCAAGGCCCATTCCAATGGAATTCTAGGAAAGCTATCAGCCAGACTATGTAAACAGTTACCATGCATTTATAAACATTTCTGGGTATCCACTGTGTGCCAGGCACTGTGCTAGGACCTCATGCTATGAACTGAATTGTTTCTCCCCAAAATTCATTTGTTGAAGTCCTAATCCCTTATACCTCAGAATGTTACTTTCTTTGGAGACAGGGTCTTTACAAGGGTAATCTAAAGTAAGGTCATTAAGGTGGGCGCTAATCCAAGATGACTGGTGTCCTTGTAAGAAGGGGAAATTTGAACACACAGAGACAGACACTCAGGGACAAAAGACAATAAGAAGACACACAGGGAGAAGGCAGCCATCTATAAGCTAAGGAGAGAGGCCTGGAAAAGATCCTTTCCTCACAGCCCTCAAAAGGAACCATGCCTACCTACACCTTCATTTGGACTTCTGGCCTCCAGAACTGTGAGGCAGTCAGTTTCTGTTGATCAAGCCACCCAGTTTGTGGTACTTTATTACAGCAGCCCTTGGAAACTAATACAGCTGGAAACAAAGATGAGCAACACAGGGGATCCTTCCCTTAAGAAGCAAGTGGTCCATTGGGAAAAAAGCTGGTCCAGAAACAATCATAAAAAATGTAGTAATGCTTTTAAGGGGCAAGAGTTTTCTGACCTCAATCAATAAAGACTTCGAGAAAATACTTTGCACGATATTTCAGGAAAAAAAAATTAAACATAATTTCCATTTTTTTTCTTTCATTTTATTTGGTAAACTCCCTAAAAAAAAAATAAAACTTCTGCCTTATAATAAGAATCATTACCTACAAAGAGTACAGACTTTTTTCATTTTAAGTTTTTATCTTCCTTTCTCCCTTGAACTTTCTGCAAGATCCTTTGACAAGCTCGGCACAGTAGTGTGTGCCATAATCCCAGCTATTTGGGAGGCCAAGGCAGGAGGATTACTTGAGGCCAGGAGTTTGAGAGCAGCCTGGGCAACATAGCAAGACTCGGTCTCTACAAAAATTTTTTTTAAAAACTTAGTGGGGCATGGTAGCATATGTATGTAGTCCCAGCTACTGAGGAGGCTAGGCAGGAGGACTGTTTGAGCCCAAAAGTTTAAGGCTGCAGTGAACTATGATCACACCACAGCACTCCAGCCTGGACAACAGAGAGAGACTCTGTCTCTAAAAAAAAATACAAGTAAAAAACAAGTAAATTTAAAAAAAAAAATCCTTTGCCAACATTCATTGGTCACTTCTCTTACCCCCTTCCTCTCTCTTTCTTCCCTTTCTCAGTTTTCTCTGTTCTCAATGCCTTACAGATGAGGGAACAGACATAGACACAAGCCTCTGACTTTATGTACATTTTACAAAAGTATGTTCCCCACTTCTGCTTCCCAGCTTTCATATTAATAAAAATATTATTTCCTCACCCTAAATATGGCATAGAATTTTTCCCTTGTAATTTTTATTAATAGGCTATCTTAAACTAATATTTTAGAAGTTACTGTTTTTAAAAAAAAAAACATTCTAGGAAATGCCTTGAGTCCCTTTTTCTACCTATCTATCTCTATTATAAATAGCAAGACTTTATTAAATTATTAACAATACTTTTTTAATAAGGGCATATGTAATAAATAATTATACATTAATAAAAGCTCTTTTAGCCTTTCAGAAAATATTGATCATTCTATAGCGCAAAAGTACAGCAGAGTGAGCTGAATATATACTGGCACGGGAAAATCATCCCAAAAGAGTATTATGTAATTAATACAAGGTAGCAATTTACTTAATATTTCTTTCTCTCTCACAGTTGAATTTGCTACACTTACTTAAAATCTCCAGAAAGAGACATAAGCCACATTTGTTTAAATAAAAATACTTTTCTCCATATATGAAGTTTCAGAAATCAGAATTAAATTGATCTTTGAATATCACAGCATTTGGTGCTAATAAGAAAAGTAAAATTCTGCAGTTTCATCAGAAGATTATAGTATTACAAAAGGGTGTGTGCCAGTTTATTGCACAATATATCATTTTATGAATTTTAGAGAAACATTTTGGGAAATTTTATTTTTTCATTTGCATAGAAAAGAACCCCCTTAAATGTTAGTGAAATAAACAGCATGGTCTGAATGTTTAGTTTCTAGTCACAGAAGTTATTCTACTATAGAACTCTGAGCAGGCTCTCACACAGCTTTCTCTGCTATCAGACATAACAGCAATTGCTGCTATCAATGAAGCACCTAAGGAAAGCCTTTGAACTAGGCATTTTACCTACTATTTTTTTTTAGCTCACTTAATACTCACAAAAACTCGATGGACACACATTACTGTGTCCATTTTTCAGATGCAGAAACCAAGGCTCAGAGTGTTCAGCTTGTTTTCCCAAGATTAGTCAGGACACAGCAAGTTCCCTAAAGCTTCAAGCCCCCACTCTTCCACCCACCCCCAGGGGAACTGACTGCCTATGGCAGCAGAGCTGGTAGCCTATCTGATGTCCATCCCCTCTTCTTCATTACTATTATAATAATCCAAATTTGTTTAAGCAGCAACATATCTATATAAAAATCCTTAATTTCACTGAAGTGTCTTTAGTGGAGGTGACCCTATGTAACAAGTTCTAGCCAAAGGTAGAGACACAGGGGAGAGCACTCCTCCCCCAAGGAAAGGCAAAGTACACTTGGCAAAATCCTCAGCACCTATACTCTTGCAGAGAATCCAGCCTGGAGGACTCAGCAACCACCTCACCACCATGAGAACCAACCCCATGCTAAGGCTGTAGAACTCAGAACGAGTCTAGCCCTCTGGATGTCTTGTTGCAAGACACAAATTCAACCCCATTTGTTCAAACACTGTTTGAACAGAGCTTCCTGTAGCTTGTAGCTTCAAAGCCTTCCCTAACTAATTAACCATGAAAGAATTTCACAGTCTCAAGCAGTACAATTCTTATAGCACAGGTCATGCTTATTTCCCAAATCATATTTAAAAAAAAAAAAAGCAAACCACTGGAGCTATAAGCATGAGCTAACCTACTGGGCTCTGTGAGAAAAAAGGACAAAGAACACACACAAAAAAATGTTAATAATTACCTGTAGGGAGCAGGAGGTATGGGGTAGATGATAACAGAGATGAGAGACAGAGTTCTCAAAAATATCTTTTTACATTGCTTTGATGTTTTTCGACCATGTATATACAGGTTACCCAAACTATATAAGTAACTTTAAAAAAAAAAAATCACTTGGGGATATATTAGCCTTATACTTTTTCTGTTAAGACGCCAACAAAATAGTATTACCTTTCTTGGGTCTAGGGGATAATTCAAGATGCTTTTCTGTAACAGTCTTCTTTTCAGCTGTTAATGACTGCAGGGAAAATGATAATAATGTAATTCCCGTAACAAATGCTAAAAACCAACCATATTTTGTAAAATATTTAAAATATTAAACTATATCCTCCTTAACATATTCCTCTCTTGATTTCCTTTACTTATATTCACCAATTTCAGTATTCTTGAAGTACACACTCCTTACATACTTATAAATTTATTTTTACATGTTTCCAGAATCTAAACAAAGATCTGACTGATCAAAATGTTTTGCATTAACATTCAATGTCAATACTTATTCATATATGCAACTCTAACCACCTATGAGGCCCTCATTACTACCTGTATCCAAATTATCTTTAGAGTTTACAACAGCATTCTTCCAGTCCTCTATAGTGTAAGTTACCACACATACAAAAATTAACTAGAATATTTCATTGCCAAAAGATTCTGAACATACAGGCATACCTCATTTCACTGCGCTCCGCTTTATTGTGCTTTGTATATATAGTGTTTTTCACAAATTAAAAGTTAGTGGTAACCTTGTGTCAAGCAAGTCTATAGGAGCCATTTTTCCAACAGCATGCACTCACCTTATGTCTCTGTGTCACATTTTGGTAATTCGCCCACTATTTCAGACTTTATCATTATTATTATATCTGTGATCAGTGACCTTTGATGTTACTATTGTAATTGATTTGGGGTACCACTAAACACACCAACATAAGACAGCAAATTTAATCAGCAAATGTTGTCTGTGTTCTGACTGTTCCACTGACCGGCTGTTTCCCCATCTCCCCTCCTCGGGCCTCTCTATTCCCTGAGATACAACAATATTGAAATTAGGCCAATTAATAACCCTAATAACACTTAATGGCCTCTAAGTGCTCAAGAAAAATGAATAGCCGCACATCTCTCATCTTAAATCGAAAGCTAGAAAAGATTAAGCTTCATGAGGAAGGCATGTCAAAAGTCAAGATAGGCTAAAAGTTAAGCCTCTTGCTCTAAATAGTTAGCCAAGTTGTAAATACAAAGGAAAAGTTTTTTTTGTTTTGTTTTCTTTTCTTTTCTTTTCCTTTTCTTTTTGTGGGGGAGCTGGGGAGTTCTTAAGGAAATTAAAGGTGCTACTCCAGTAAACACATGAATGATAAAAAAGTGAAATACCCTTATTGCTGATAGGGAAAAAGTTTTACCAGACTGGATAGAATGAATCAGCCACAACATTCCATTAAGCCAAAGTCTGATCCAGAACGAGGCCCTAAATCTCAACTCTATAAAGGCTGAGAGAGGTGAGGAAGTTGCAGGAAAATCTCAAGCTAGCAGAGCTTGGTTCAGGAGGTTTAAGGAAAAAAGGCATCTCTACAACATAGAAGTGCAAGGTGAAGCAGCAAGTGCTGATGTAACAGAAGCTGCAGCAAGTTATCCAGATGATTTAGCTAAGATCACTGATGAAGGTGGCTACATTAAACAGCAAATTTTCAATGTAGATAAAACAGTCTTCTACTGTAAGAAGATGCCATCCAAGCCTTTCATAGCTAGAGAGGAAAAATCTGTTTATAACATGGTTTGCTCACTACTTTAAGCTACCAATGTTGAGACTCGTTGCTCAGAAAAAAGAATTCTTTTCAAATTACTTGCCACTGATAATGCACCTGGTCATCCAAGAGCTCTGATGGAGAAGTACCAGGAGATTAAGGTTGTGTTCACGCCTGCTAACACAACATTCATTCTGTAGTCCATAAATCAAGGCATGATTCTGACCTTCAACTCTTATTATTTAAGAAATACATTTTGTAATGCTATCAGTGCCATAGATAGTGATTCCTCTGATGGATTTGGGCAAAGTAAATTGAAAATCTTCTGGAGGTCGGGCATGGTGGCTCACATCTGTAATCCCAGCACTTTGGGATGCCAAGGCAGAGGAAGCCAGGAGTTCAAGACCAGACTAGGCAACACAGCAAGAACCTATCACTACAAAAAATTAAAAAATTAGTCAGGCATGGTGGCATATGCCTGTAGTCCTAGCTACTCAGGAGGCTGAGGCAGGATTGCTTGATCCCAGGGATTAAAGGCAGTAGTGAGCTATGATCATGCCACTTTATCCCAGGGCAATCAATAGAGGAAGACTCTGTCTCTTAAAACAAAAAAGTGAAAACAAAAAAAAAAAGAAAACAAAATCTCTGGAAAGGATTCACCATTCTAGATGTCACTAAGAACACTCGTGATTCTTGAGAGGAGATCAAAATGTAAACATTAACAAGAATTTAGAAGTTGATTCTAACTCTCATGGATGACTTTGAAGGGTTTAGGACTTCAGTGGAGGAAGTAACCGAAGATGTGGTGGAAACAGCAAGAGAATTTGAATTAGAAATGGAGCGTGAAGATGTAAACGGATTGCCGCAACCTCAAAATGAAACTTGAATGGTGAGTCGTTGCTTCTTATGGATGAGCAAAGGAAGTAGTTTCTTGAAATATTACAGAATCTACTCCTGGTGAAGATGCTGTGCACATTACTGAAATGACAACAAAGAATTTAGAATATTCCATAAACATAGTTGATAAAGCAGTCGCAGGGTTTCAGAGGATTGAGTCCAGTTTTGAAAGAAGTTCTATTGTGGGTAAAATGCTATCGAACAACATCGCTTTCTACAGAGAAACTTTCCCTAAAAGGAAGAGTCAATCTACGCAGCAAACTTCATTGTTGCCTTATTTTAAGAAATTGCCACAGCCACCCAAACTTTAAGCAATCACTACCTTGATCAGTCAGCAGTCATCAGAATCAAGGCAAAACCTTCCCCCAGCAAAAAGATTACAACTCTCTGAAATCTCAGATGATTGTTAGCATTTTTTAGCAATAAAGTATTTTTTAATTAAGGTATGCACATTTTTCATACATAATACTACTGCACATTTAATAGACTATAGTATAGTGTAAATATAACTTTTCTATGTACTGGGAAACCACAAAAATTGTGTGACTCACTTTATTGTGATATTTGCTTTACTACAGTGGTTTAAACCCTCAATATCTCCAAAGTAGGCTTGGATAAACATTTCATAAACACACTTCTTGTGAAGAATGGTATGCTCAATGGTTTCACCTTCTGAGAATATTCTTAGTATATATTCTTCACTTACAAACAAAGAAGTAGAAAGGTTTTCTGCATGTCATAAAGAGGTAACTTGTCACAATTATTAAAAGAATTCAAAGAATGAGAAAAAAAAAAAGGAATGCACCAATTACAGTGTCCTGAAAGAAAATAAGGAAGGAAATTCCAAAGAAATGTAATTACAATGGCGTGAACACTCAGGAATTTTAGGATTTACTTTTCAGCATTCAGAGAAAACAATTTACAGCTACCTTACCTGAGTTTCAGAAGTGTCCTGAAATCCTTCTCCACACCTGAGCCATGCTTTAGAGAGGGAGGCAGCTGCCCCCGCTGTCCTGAGACCTGCTCTTCTGAGCTGCAGTGGCTTCTCTCCTGGAAAGGATGGGTACTCTATATTCCAATTCCTTTTTCTCTGTGGAGAAGATTTTTAAAGAAAAAACAAAACAAAATCAACCTTATTAAATATACATTAAGTTTACAATTAACAATTCGGAAACCTAGGAATGGCAGTAGTAAGCAAAGTATTTGAACATCTCTGAATCTTCACATAGAGCAACTAGATAACAAAACCAAAAACCCATAGACGCCACATTAATCACCAAACTCTAAAAGACAAATGGGTGAGGACAAACCACCACCCCTCAAATTCCTGAATGGTATCAGTATCTAAGAGCAAAGAAGCAGAGAGAAGCAAGGGGGTAAAGGAGGCACTAGACACCAGTGCTCCGTGGGAAGTGGAGAAGGTGATCCATCTGAGATGGGTGCCTAGAACTCGGTGAGCGCAAGAGCTCTAACCCTGAGAAGATGCAAAGGGTTGGGAGCAAACTGGGACACCTGAAACATGTCAGCCAGGACTCCCTTCTGGACAGGGCCCCACATGAGGAGAAAGTGCTGGGAGTGGAACACACTCAGCAACACAGGGTGACAGACAAAGAAAAGGTCCAGATGGAGCAGAGCTAGGAAGCATCTATACAACAAATAAATAAGTGGCCATATTTTTGCCAACTACATAAAAACAATACAAGGTAGAAGAACTATCCAAAATCCAGCCGCCTCCTCACATTTCAGAAAAACTATGACATAAAAATAAGCAACAGAAGAGTATCAAAGCCAAATCCCATGCAGTTATTATTGGGGGAAAAAAATGAGTGGAATAACACCCCAACATACAAAGAAAGCACACCAAAGACACAGAAAATAGATAAAATGGTAAACTACTATTTCAAAATAAGACAAAATATTCAGAGTTATAAAAACTTAGAAATGAGGTGACAAACTTAAGAAAGAAGTAGAATAAAATCAAAAAATCATTTGAGGAAAAAAGGACTAAATCAGAAAGAATCCAAGAACAAACAGATCACAGAAAATACCTTAAGAATACTAATATTTTACTTACTATCTTATTAAATAGAAGGTAAAAGGAAGAAATTTTAAAGTTCTGCCACCCTCCTCCCATGAAGAAAGAGAAAAAGGATTCAAGAGAAATAGAGTCTGATCAAGTCTCTGTTGGAATTGAACATACAGATTGCAGGAATTCCTGAAGAAGAAAACCAAAGCAATGGGCCACTTGTTAAAAACTACAATTCCAGAAAACTTTCCTGAAATTAAAAAAAAAGAGAGAAAATCTACACATTGCAACAGCACACCACATACCTAAGAATATGAACCTAGAGGCAATCAAAACCAAGAAACATCCTAGTAAATGTTTTTTAACAATCCCTTGAGGTCAGGCGCGGTGGCTCACGCCTATAATCCTAGCACTCTGGGAGGCCGAGGCGGGAGGATCACTTGAGCTCAGGGGTTGAAGACCAGCTTGAGCAACGGTAAGAGCGAGACCCCATCTCTACTAAAAATAGAAAAACAAAATTAGCTGGGGGCGGTGGTGTGCACCTGTAGTCCCAGCTACTCGGAAGGCTGAGGCAGGAGGATGCTTGAGCCCAGGAGTTTGAGGTTGCTGTGAGCTAGACTGATGCCACTGCACTCTAGCCCAGGCAACAGAGTAATAATCTGTCTCAAAAAAAAATAAATTGACAAGGTCAAGAAACACAAAGTATAAGGAACTGTTCCAGATTAGCAGAAGACCAAAGAGGCATGAAAAGTAAATAAAACAAATGATCCTGAATTGGCTCCTGGATCAAGGAAAATAGGACACTATTGGGCAAGTGATAGAATTTGAATATGAACTGTCGTTATGGCAACAGTATTATATCAATTTTAAATTTCCTTTTTTAAATAATTATACTACGCTTATATAAGAGAATGTGTTTATTCTAGGAAATAATTAAAAATTTAGAGGTAAAGATGTACTATGTCTCCTGATTGCTCTAAAATAGTACATGAAAAAGTTACACACATGTGTGCATGCATAGAGAGAGGGAGAGAAAAAAGGGGTAGAGAGAGAGAGAGAGAGATGCAAATAATAAATTGGTGAACTAGAATACAAGGTTGTGTTAGTTTCCTGGAGCTGCCATAACAAATTACCACAAACTCACAGTTGGCTTAAAACAGTAGAAATTTATTCTCTCACAGGTCCGGTGGCTAGAAGTCTAAACTCAAGGTGTTGGCAGGGCCACGTTTCCTCTTTAAGATCCAGGGAATAATTTTTCCTTGCTTCTTCCAAGCTTCCTAGCAATCTTTGGCATTCCTTGGCTTGTACCTGCATCTCTAATCTCTGCCTCCATTGCTACATGGCATTCTCCATGTCACTGGATTTACGGCCACCCTAATGCAGTATGACTTCATCTTAACATGAGGGCCAGAGCCCAAGTACAGATAACCTAGCCTTCACCCTCACTTTTCTGCCTTCCCTCCCCCAGCTGCTCTGGTCTACTCTACAGTGGCCCCTGCCAACAGTGTCCAAGTATTTCCATCCCAACACCTGCATCCATAGCACTGTCTTTGCTGAGAATCACCTCTCTACTCTCCTGTCTCTCTAAATTTGCTACAGATCAATGCTCACTTCCTCCATAAATACCCTTCAATGCCTCCGTTGTCTTCCTTCCTTCTGTGAGGCCATCCTATTTCCTGCCTTTTCTACTCCTGTGTCTCTTCCTGAATGGCAGGGGAGTCATGTGCCTAATTCATCTCATCCCCTCAGTACATAGCACTCCCTAGGCACTGAGCACTCATTAAATAACTGTTGAATGAATACATACATTACTTGACTCTAACCATACTTGTCACAAAATTTAAAGTTGGTTCACAAATGGTAATGATATCTAAAGTAAATCAGACAGTAAATATAGTCTAAGGAGAAATTCAGCACACCTAACTTTTGTTTTATCCATTTATTGTAATAAACAATACCTGCACTATAGGTCTCTTTATACTTTATGGAAATTGTGTAGATTGTTCTCTGCAGAGTGTTTACTCAGCCAGAGTAGGTCCTGACAGTAGCAGCTTCACTGATTACCCAGCCTCCTCACCCATCTACCCTTCTTTTCTAGTGACAAAACATACCCTCATTACCACACTTTTAGGCAGTTGAAGCCACAGTCAGTCACAGCGCATCAGCCTCACCTGATCCAGGGATGTCATGGAACCCAAGCTGGGTCAGTCAGAGGCCCTCTCTAGGACTTTTCTAACTGGGGTTACTGGGGAAGATTTCCTTCTTCCCAACTTGGTCAGGGATGTAACCTCCAAGTAGCCAGCAGCCTTGTCCCATACCCTATGGAGAAACCTGAGTAAGAAGAGATGATGAGTCATACTAGATTGTTATAAAAAGCTCAGTCAATTATAAAACCCAGGGTATCAACTAAGAAAAAAAAACTAAAAAAGAAAAAAAGAGAAACGAGAAAGAAATCAAAACAGTACACTACAGAACAACAGATTTGCACAAAAGAAGGCAGTAATGGAGAAATTAAGAAACAAAATAGGTATAAGATATACAGAAAACAAATATTAAAATGGCAGAAGTCCTTCCTTAACAGTATTTAAATGTAAATGGATTAAACTCTTGATTTAAAAGATTGGCGGAATAGATTAAAAAAGCATGATCCAACTATAAACTATCTACAAAAGATTCAACTTAGGTCCAAGAACACAAAAAAGTGAAAGGACAGAAAAAGATAATCCATGCAAGTAATAACAAAAGAGAGGTGGGTAGCCATACCAATATCAGACAAAACAGACTTTAAGACAAACACTGTTACTAGAGGCAAAGAAGGACATATTATGTTGATAAAAGTGTCAATCCATCAAGAAGATATAACAATTATAAACATATACATACATGACAACATAACCTCAGAACACATTAAAGAAAAACTAAAAGAATTGAAGGGAGACCTTGAAAATTCTACAATAATAGTTGGATTCTTAAATATTCTACCTTTAATAGAACTAGATAGAAAATTAATAAGGAAATAGAGGGCTTGAACACACTATAAACTGACTAAACTTTACAAGTATATATAGAACAGTCCATCCAATAACAGCACAATACACATTTTTCTCAGGTGTACATGAAACATTCTCCAAGATAGATTATGTACCATAAAAAAGTCCCAGTAAATTTTAAAGGTACAAAATCATACAAAGTATCTTCTCGGACCACAGTGGAATAAAACTAGAAATGAGCCAGACGTGGTAGCCCACGCCTATAATCCTAGCACTCTGGAAGGCCGAGGGTGGAGGACTGCTTGAGGTCAGGAGTTTGAGACCAGCTTGACCAAGAGCAAAACCCCTTCTCTACTAAAAATAGAAAAAATTAGCCAGGCAACTAAAAATAGAAAAAAATTAGCCAAGCATAGTGGCACATGCCTATAGTCCCAGCTGCTCAAGAGGCTGAGGCAGGAGGATCACTTGAGCCTAGGAGTTTGAGGTTGCAATAAGCTATGATGATGCCACTGCACTCTACACCTGGACTATGTCTCAAAAAAAAAAAAAAATAGAAATCAACAACAAAATGAGAAAGGAACAAATGACAAATAAGTGGAAATTAAACAATACAATTTAAATAATCAGTGGGTCAAAGAAAATGAGAAATAAATTATAAAGCAAATTAGAAAATAACTTTCTCAGAAAAACGAAAATATTATAAAAACATGAAATGCCAAAATCTATGAGATGTAATGCTCACAAAATAATTTATAGATGCAAACACTGAAATTTAAAAAGAAGAAAGGTCCCAAATCAATAATCTAACCCTACACATTAAAGAACTGGGGAGAAGTCAAGCTAAATCGAAGGCTATAACAAAAAAGAAATAAAGATTAGAACAGAGGTAAATGAAATAGACAATAGAGAGAATCAACAAAAATAAAGTTGGTTCTTTGAAAAGATCCACAAAATTTAAAAACTTTTAATTAGACTAGTAAATAAAATAGAAGATTTAAATTACTAAAATTGGAAACAAGTGGGGACATTACTATAAAACTTACAGAAATAAAAAAGACAATAGAATACTATGAACAATTGAACAATAAAAATTAAAGAACCTATATGAAATGGACAAATTCCTGGAAACACAGAAACAACCAAAACTGATTCAAAAAGAAATAGAAAAATTATAATAAAAAATAAATAAATAAAAATAGTAAAAAAAAAAGAAATAGAAAAATTGAAGAGACCAATGACAAGTGATTAAATCGATAATCAAAAACTTCCAGCCGGGCGCGGTGGCTCACGCCTGTAATCCTAGCACTCTGGGAGGCCGAGGCAGGCAGATTGTCTGAGCTCAGGAGTTCGAGACCAGCCTGAGCAAGAGCGAGACCCTGTCTCTACCAAAAATAGAAAGAAATTAATTGGACAGCTAAAAATATACAGAAAAAATTAGCCGGGCATGGTGGCGCATGCCTGTAGTCCCAGCTACTGGGGAGGCTGAGGCAGGAGGATCACTTGAGCCCAGGAGTCTGAGGTTGCTGTGAGCTAGGCTGACGTCACGGCACTCACTCTAGCCAGGGCAACAAAGTGAGACTCCGTCTCAAAAAAAAAAAAAAAGAGTTGACATCACAGGGAAAAATGAAGAACATGGAGGATATGTCACTGTAAAAGCATCAGTGCCTAGAGCAGGGCAGGGCATGTAGTTGTAACTCAGTAAGTGCTTACTGAAGGGTGAAGCTGTTTCCTATTGAACAGTTGCTCATGGCAGCCATGAGCAGTCGGCCATCACAGAGACAGTGTGCCCAGGGACAATCACATCCACCGGAAAGGGGTTGGCAAGGTGGGTGGCTGTGTTCTGGTCACAGCTTTGCTACAACTAGATGTCTGATTTGGGGAAAGTTACTTCAGCATTCTAGATCTGTGATTTCTCAGCTGAAAAATGAAGTGTTTGGACTATGGTCTGTAAGATTCCTTCAAAGGCAAATTCTATGACTCCTGCAATGCAAGAAGGGATGATACTGTGTCTCGGCCTTAGCCCAGAGTCAAATTTTCTCCTCTTTTTTCACACCATGTGTGGCTGTGATGTCTGACCCTATACCATTGCTAGTTCTGGCCCTATCTCAGTTCCTCCAATCCCAAGCCCAGCCAGTGTAGAACCACCACCATCAATAACATCAGTGTCTGTCCTGTCTAGGGACCTACAGAAAACCACTCTCCCCTCAACTTCCATTCCCAAAAATTTTGGATCATGCCTTCCTGCTTTCTTGCCTCCCTGCCTGCTCTTCTCTTCTCTTCTCTTTTCTTTCTTTCTCTTTTCTTTCCTCCCTCCTTCCCTTCTTTCCTTCCTTTCTTTTCAGTATAGAAATGACCCTGATGATAGATACAAAAGCCATCTTTTTGGCCTGATGCTAATGAAGTCAGGAATACCAGGTAGATTGAGCTTCCTGTGAGCAGACACTGGACTCTAATAATAGCTTAGCCAACCTATCTCGTTAATAGTCATCAGAAGGCCAAGAGGAAGCATTCAGGCATACCCCAAAGTCTATCCTGTAAAAACGTTCCCAAGAGCATTCGCCAGTGCCAACAGTGAGTCCTAATAGATGTACACAAAAGGAAGTACCTTTCTCTCATCTCTTATCTTTCACTTAACCCTGGCATCAAAACAGCCAGAATCTCACAAACAGACTGAAAAAAAATTGTGTATCATGCATAGGGCAAAATTCAAAAAAAGGAAACATTTATTTAAGCAAGGTCCTGAATGTTCAGTCTTAAATAAAAGATAGAAAACCTCCTGAATGTTTTACAGCAAGGTCCCCTAAGGATCCCAAAATACACGAATACACACAAGTCATGTTCAGGACTCTTTACTAAAATTGATTAATTCAGTTCTTCAATTCTGACCTATCCCAGAGATACGATCAAGAGAACTCATTAGTAACATTCCATTTTAAATAAAGGTTGTTTTGAATGCAAATGAGGGTAGCAGATGTGTACACAGCACTCAGGCCTACCATTCTGTCTCACTTTCACTGATCAGCCAGTAACCATTACAAACACTGAAAGAATTATGTGGCTTCCTTAGTGAGAAAATGCAGGGGAGGAAAACAAGCTTACTCTATGGACATGACTTTTTAAATAATTTCCAGAAGAAAAGGCTTGGGTTCATTAATTTTAAAATCTGCTGAAAAGTTAAATGAGTGACAAAGCATAATAACACTTGAGTCTAATTTATCAACACAGAATCTATGTATGCAAATTTTAGGAGGCATAAGTCAGTAAGGTTGATTTTCTCTTAAATTAGTAATCAACTAGTTCTTCCAGAACTGCAATTGACTAAAGTCAATTTGCTCAAGAAGATACCATGATAGATATAAAATAAGAATCATTTTACCAACTTCAGATCTCTTGGGTTCTACATTCTACCTGAGCAAAAAACTGATCTACCCTTTTCCTATACAAAAGTCTGCATTGGGTCATGCAGCTAAAGCCTTATATGATGCAAAGACTCTCCAAGAAGATTGAAGGATTCAAATCAGTGGTCCAGATATCCTGGGACTTTGTTTCTTGCAGCAAAACAAAAGTAAGATTTTGAAACCAACTAGTTTTGATTTTATAAAATGATCTCTTTCTGATCCTAATTATATTTTAAGGGCATTAATTGATTTAGAGAATTAAATAAATTTTACCTCATTAGATAATGAAGGGCTTTTACATCAAGCACCAATATATTGAACTTTGCATCATAAGTCAAACTAATGATGATAAAATTAAAATCAACTTATAGAATAAACCAATGGGAGAGGGGAAATCCCTAAAGTAATATAATACTAAACTAAGAATAATATTTAGAATTTACACACATTTTATACAGAGCATATGTCAGCATAGACATCAGATATTTTCCTGCAAGCAGTTTTAGCTTACATTTGAGTTTACTGCAACAGAATGAAGAGGTCATTGTATCCTGAACACAGTACTGGACCAGATATAAAATGACCTCAAATTGATGGCAAACAGAAGTACAAATTAATTTCATCAAATTGCTATATTCTTTCCTAAAACCAAATTGAACCAAACAGAAATGGAATCTGATGGGGAGAATCTAAGTGTTGAAAGAGAGGCCAGGTCAAGATTGGGAAGGGGTGGGAAAGGGAAGGGCTGGGCAGCAGAAAGCATCCCAGGAACATGGGTACTGAGGACCAGGAGGAAGGGAGACATTAATGATTAGCTTTCCTCAACCCTCTTTTGAGGATTTTGTATCCTTGAAGTTAAAAAACTAGTTGTATTTGGTTTTATTTCCATTTGTTTCAACTATGCTACAATTGGCCCGATTTTTCCTCATATAGTGGGAAGTGAGGGGCACAACTATGGTATATCTGCTATTTATTATATATCTCCTTTTCAACCCTGATACTTGGTTATCACACAGCTTCCTAAGGTGATTAGACCTTGAACTTAGCAAAACTAGCCACAAAACAGGTATCTTTTTCCCTCGATCCCATCATCTCCAGAAACTACTGGAAATGACAAACACAAGCACAAATCTTTTTTTCAGCAGGAAGATGTTACTAGATTTTAGATTTTTCCAATCACTGGGAAAGGTGTGCCTACCAACAATTTGCATCAAAAAAGAGCCTGAATAAGTATAGTATTTGAGAAACTCCTATCAAGGAATGATCTTCACCATTGGCCCCCAACTCCTCCTTCCAAACACACAGAATCCCATGAGGATTCTCAATTCAATGCTCTTAACGACCTGGGGCTGGTTTCTGCTTGAAGAATCTGCTTGGTTCAGCTAGGGTCATGGTCTCTCCCCAGATATATCTGAAGCAGCCCAGATGGGTGCATACACAGGTGCCATCTTGCCTTCTCAGAGGAGGAGGAGTTGTTATATGCTGACAGTGATCCATCAGTGGGTATCTGCCTCAGTTTCGGGGATTTTGTGGTGCAGCCAACTATTCTTGTCCTGACCGCCCTGCTCCGTGTTGTGTCTGCTATAGTCCTGGTACACCAAACACTGCAGTGATAAGCCAGAAAACCCACACATGACTACAGCTTGTCTTTCAACAAGAAATTGTCAACGAGTTGATGGAAAGGGATTTTATTCAAAATAATACTTTACATTTAAAGAGTACTTTGACAGTCCACAAATCACTTTCATAGGTTATATGGCAGAATCCTCACAACCACCTTAGGAGATAGAAAAGGCAGTTTTATCTCCATTTTAAAAGCAGACTCAGAAAATCTAAATGACCTGTTTACAGTTACAGGATTAACTCATAATGGAAGTAGAACTTGAACCCACGACTCCAGACTTCAAGGTTGAGCATGCTTTCCAAGGTGCCATGGTGCCTGTCATTTCAGAGATGAAGAAAACCCAATCTGGAAGCCCAGCACATGTCACTTGGGGTGCTGGCAGACCACAAATAACAGCACTGCAGACTGTTGGGAACTCAGTAAGCTCAGAATCCCACCATTGGCTCCCTGTCTAGACTTGGGTTTACTGGAAGATATCTTTTGGTTTCCTCAACATTCTAAGTGGTATGGTAGGGTCATGCAATGAGGTCTAAAACAGCAAATCTCTAACCCACAGTTTGATGAGCATTAATAAAATGTAGATTTCCAGACCTGTCCCTAGACCTACTGAATCAGTCTCTAGGTATGTAGCCTGGGTATACGTACTTTCTAAAAAACTCTAAACAAGCTACTAATCAAACCTAAGGTTGTGAACCACTTTTCTTGAATACCTACATATTAATTGTACTCATAAAACAGCTATCCATTGAAGATGGGGGAGTTCAAAGTTTATTGGCTATAGTAGTAATAGGCTTAATTTTATGTTTTAATAAAGAATTTTCAGTTTTCATAGCCACAGTTCTTCATATTTCTAAGAACTCTAACTATTCCCCCACTTGGAAAAGTCACGTTAAGAGGGAAAGTCATCCTCCTCCACTTTCTGTTATGCTTATGATTGAGACAGTGCTCATTAAAAGGCAAGTAAACAATTTGCCTGGCTTAGAAACAATCTGAAATAGTAATAACAGGAATCCCTGCAACTGTGAAGAGACAGAGTTGCCTTGAAGGCCAACATGAAGCATCGCAAATTGGGTTAGACAGCTGGGGAATGAGGGGACAGTGGACAGATGTTTCTGAGTCCAGTGGCAGCTCTGGGGAACGTGCTTCTACCAGCAAATGCTTCTATCAGCATCTGCATATCTAACAAACCAAAGCCAAAACAACAAAAGAACCCCTGTTACTAGCACTGACCTTCAGCTACAGATAATTGGTGATGAAATGATTATTAGACATGCATTAATCAGAGTTTTCATCTACTCACAGATATCACCCAAGCACAGACCGTTTCATATAACTGATCATGCCGCTCTCTTTGTGCTGGCTGCTCAAAATTTTAGGTCTAAATTTAGAGTGTACTTTTAGAAAAATGTTAAATGTCCTTAAAACATTCAATGGTTCATCCAGTTTACTAACCCTACTTCTGGCTTCATCTTAATTTTCCAATCTTTTATCCAATTGCTTGGCTTACTTATGTTTAATTATATTCTATCTTGTTACATGCTATGTATTTTTACATATCCTTTTTAGAAACAAAGAAAGAGGAAAAAAACAGAAAGAGGAAAAGAGGAGGAGGGGTACAGGGAGAAGGTGGAAGAGAAAGAGAGAGAGTATGTTGTCGCAGCCCAAATCTCCAGCCTTACTAAACATTTCATATTATTTACTTATTAAAGATGCTAGTCTTATAAATACGGATATCACATTACTTCGAGTTATTCATAACACATTGCTGTGGTTTTCTAAAAATGTGTTTATCTGTTCTAGGAAATAAGACTAAATATTCTTATACTTTTCAACTTAGAACTGTAAAATAAGTGAAGTCAGGGGGTAAAATTCATTTATTTCTTTAGCAACTCCCCTGCTAAGCACTTACCACATCACTTTGCCATTGTCTGTTAGTCTGTCTCCCCTAAAAGACATGTGGCTCTTGTCCATCAGAGTATTCCCACACAGGATGGTCATTCAATAAATTTTTGTTGAATGAATGAATATGGTCAAAGCAAATTCTTATATATTGAGGGGTGTAATCACGCCTAAAACAAGCCCTCAGCTGTCTGGAGGTCACAGACTAATGAAAGAATAAAACCACATATACAAACATATGCATATATACAAATGATTGTTACATAAGGTAAGGTGTGATAAATATATAGATGGTAAAAAAAACAAGTGTTATAGGAACCCAGGATGAAATAGCTTTCTTTCAGGGAAGCACCCAGAGGATTCACAGAGAAGGTGCATGTCTCTAGCTGAAGGCAGCAGAGGACATTCCTTTCAAGCAGAGAAAGGAACAAAGGAAAGGTGGGAAAATGCAAATGTGTTCAGGAGACAAGTTAACAAAAGAGATGTCTTGGAACAGGGATGGAAAATAATGATTGGTGTGAAAGACACTGTTAACTATTTACAACATCCATCATCCCCTTTCTTCTTTAATAACAGAACTTCGGTTTTAGTTGGTCCCTTTGCTGCTTCCCTAAGAACCAGCATCCCATCCTTTCTAGATGTCAAGTGTATCCATGAGTCATGTTCTGGCCAATGGAATGTAACCTGAAGGGTCATGTGGGACTTGCGTCAAAGCTCTGTAAACAGAAAGGAGCACATCCTCCTCCTCTTCCATATGGACCCAGTACCCATTTGCGTGGACTGAATTCTTACCAGCCTTCCTCGACCATGAGAACAAAACACGTAACTTAAGGATGGTGAGAAACAGAAGCATCCTTGGTCCTCGAAGACATCATAGGGCCACATGCCAGTCTCGGACTGCCCTATTTCTTATCTCATTTTACAGGAGAAGGAAATAATTTCTATATTGTTCAAGACTGTAATATAAGTGGGTTTTAATGTTATGTGAAGCCAAACCTAATCCTAACTGATATATGTAGAGAAATATATAAGCACAACACACACACAAGTAAAAATTATAACCTTATTCCCTTAAGTTGTTCAGTCAACTTTTCCACTCATCACTTTCCTGACTTTCCTAAACCCAGATGACACAGCTCTGCTACTGTGAAGTAACATTTACCACCAACATAGCCCCTGAGAAATCATCCTCAATAGCATCATCAAAAGCAATTTTCCAGCATCTGATTTTGGTGTATATCATTAAGATTTTTGCTTTGGCATGCCACAATTATAGCTAGGCAGGGCTGCAGCATGGAATTAATCAAGACATAGTAACTATAGGTCAGCTTTATAGGACATGAGAGTTGTAGCAAGAGATGATATCAAGGACAGGGGAGGGTATGATGCTGAATTTAACTGACAAGGCAAAGAGCTGCCCAACTCCAAGCATGTGTGAACCTTGGAATAAAAGGGACAATTGTGCATCAAAACAAAATCCTTTATTTATTTGCAAAGCAAAACCTGTAGACCTGTAAGTGTAGGAGAGAAGATTCTGTGGCAGGAGCTCCATGAAGCATAAAAAGAGAACACGAGGCACGCAGTGGTGGACAAATCAGGGTTTGGGAAAAGGCGGTGATGATAAAGACCATGAACTACACGGTGACAGCAATTAACCAATAAATGCAGCCATTAGCAGATCCTGCCTGATTTATCATCTAGCTCCCTCCTTCCTGGGGCACGTGGGTGGCCCCAGAAGTTACATCAACATTTGCCAGTGACTCTCTTGGAAAGTTCCTTTTAAAAACTGAGAGAAGAGTGAAGAAGGCAGCATTGCCTCCTACTGACTGCCCTTGCAGCTGAACATTTGGCTGACTCAGTCCATACTGAAACCCAGAAGCAAATCTCACCCTTACTCATTACCCCATTGTCAAAAATACCCAAAAAAACAAAGCCCGTATCTTTATTACAGTTAAAAAGCATTTCCTCACATACCTTTTGATGCTAATATCAACTCAAATGAGAAAACTGAGTCCCAAAGAGTTCTATTTAATCCGCAACCCTTATTGATTAGTTTTTGGTAGGCACTGTGCAAAGTGCTAGACATGTGGGACAAGTGTGCTGGTGGAAGGTAAGAAAGGAGGGAGGAGGGAAAGAGAGAGGAACCTGAATGAGCAATGGCAGAAGCCAGAGTGCAAGGCACACTCTGAAAAGAGTGGTCTGGTTTGGGCGGGTACTGGTCACCTGGAGAAAGACAAGGCGATCAGGATGGAAGCGTAGGGGAGATTCACAACGTGGAGAGCCTTGAACGCCAGGCAGAGAAGTTGTGTTTTGATTCAATGTGAAGCCGACAAATATATCCCTGCAGGCCAATTACATGCCTTTAAAACTGGCTTTAAGAAAACTAATCTGATAGGAATGTGCAGGTTGTGTGCCAGCGGAATAGCTTGAGTCTAGGCAGACACTTTAGGAAAAAAACGTATGAGGTGACAAATACAATTTTCTCTCTCTCTCTCTCACTCACATGCCCGCAGTTGTTTTTTTACAACCAAAGCTGTTCCGAAAGTGAGGTTTCTTTTACTCGTGGATGTGAATCCTGCCAGGCTGTGCTTCTGCGTGGCTGCCAGTGCGAAACCCGGCTCTGCGTGAGCAGCCCACGTGCCTAACACTTAAGGGACTCTGCTCCTTCGGCAGCTGCCCGAATCACCGCAAAACAAATACGTGTAACTGTTGACGGAAAGTAATAACCCTTCCTACAGCTGTCGAATAAATTGCCTATTAGCAGTCCACACCATAATTCATCTCAGAGCATGTAGATTCAGCCCTTATGAATGACTAAGAAAATCTTATCGTTAAATAAAATTCTGTACCAAATCCCTAAGCATTTTCTTGTTATTTCCAGCTCATTCCTCCTTCTGGCTCATTCCTGAACTTTCTGAGAGCTGGCAGAATCAAAGATAAGCCAAAAGTTCCTACTCTCGGTACACTGTTCCTCTGGGGAAAGGCCTCGTGGGTCCTTGGGATCTATATTTTAGAACCACAATTTAAATGCAGATTTTTAACTCCCGTGTTGAACAGTCAAGAAGGAGTTTCTGACTTGATTAAAATACTGATGCATAAATTTTATACTTAACATTTTTATTCTATAGCATGAACTCAGTTAAGTGGAGATGTTTTTAATGAACTTTCAAGTCATGCATGAAGTCTCAAAGTTTATTTTCCTAGTTTTCCTAGTTTTCTCTGTCTTAAAGGCACAGAGTCCTGTCACTTTTGAAATAGCATTTTAACCACATCTCTTACTGATGTATGTCCATAAACCGATGGGACATTTTGACTAGTTGGTCTTGTGTGGGTGGAGGAGACAGGAGAGCTGGGAGACAGGAGACGAAATGTGGAGTTTACAATCAAGCTGCCCAGTGTTCTGCAATTTGGAATCGGGATGTGTCTGAGGCATTTTGAGCCTCAATGTCACTGTTCATGAAGGTCAGACTGGTTGCCATGATGAAGTGAGCCAGCACCTAGACATCACCTGAAACACCGAAGCCCACAACAGTCGTCGTCAGCACCTCACCCTTACACCGAGTGGTTTGCCATTTACTTTGTGAACTTGCACAAATCACCCCACCAATCTGGTCCTCCACGTCCTCACTTGTAAAAATGGGAAAAGGTTGGATTACATTATCACGGAGGTTCCTTCTAGTCCCCCAAATGATGACTCTCTGATCCCACTCTGAGCATCACAACCACTAACCAACATAGGAACAAAAATTGTAAGTGGTGGGCACACAGTGGCAGGTGGCTCCGGTTATAAGAAAATGCAAAGATAGCAAACAGGACGGGACATGAAGAAACTGGAGAGCAGGGGGAGGCAAGCAGAACTGCGCAATGCCTTCTTTCCTGCTCTCAGCTACACACAGGCCCTCCCATCGAGGAAAAGAAAGACAAGCCTCCCACCGACCACACTTCACCGCCTCTGCACCGGAGCCCTCTCCTGCCGCAGGATGTGCTGTTTCTTCAGTCCAGAGCTAGCGCTTTGGTTTGTATTAAACCGTCTTCTCCTAACCAGCTGAAAAAACCTCTTATCTCTCTATTAATTCCTTGAAGCTAAGACTTTTCCTTCTAACCTGGCCACTAAACTAAAATACAAGCACAACTTGATTTTTTATTCATTCTTCCCCTCACTTGACCTGCAATTAAGGTGCCTCCCTGTTCCATTTTTCTCAGTTACACATGACTAACCAATGCTGTCCTGAAAATGAATAAGAGCTGAAAGTGAACTGCGTTGATAGAGCTGCCATCCTTCCCCTCTAAGTCCCAGGCTGCCTATGGAAGATCCACAGCACTGTGTGCAATCACAGAAATCCAGAGGAGATTCTCTTTTGGAATTCACCTACCTACTACATTCCTGCTGCTTTTAATCTTCCTATTTTTTAACCTGCAGATTCTCATAAACTTCTTGGGAAACATGTAATGATATTTAATTTTAATTCTATGGCTACAATGGGTTTTGCTGATTAGAAATGAAGGTTTCTTGAGGCAGTACTTTAATCCTCTTTAAAAACAGCTCCTGAGGTTCTCTGCAGCTGTAAATTATAAAAACTAAAGCAGGATTAAAAAATGCACATGCACTGTGCATAATTATTTAAAAGTGCAACACATCAGGTTTAAGCAGTAATATAAATGCATCTTTGGGATAAATGAGGCATTAGTCGCATGAGTTTTGATTATTGGTTATTCTTCTCTGGTTTTGTCATGTGGTAAGAATATAAACCACTTCAAGGGGAAAAATTAATCCACACCTGTCTCTTCCTGGATCAGGAGATAAACACAGATAATAAACACGATAAATCCTTCTGCTTCGGTTACAACAGGCAACATTCCTCACTACTCCCATGGCCCCTCTGATACTTGCCCTTACAGAACCTTGTCTTTTCTTTCAGACATTTATTTAAATTTGTAATTACATATGCAATTATTTGCCACTAGACTATAAGTTCTATGAGGACAGGCCCTGCATTTATTTTTATCACAATCATACTCCTAGCATAGAGTGATGAAATATTCTAGTTTGCTTGGGACTGTCCCAGTTTGGGCACTAAACGTCCTGCATTCCAGAAACCCCTCTGTTGCAGGCAGACTGGGACCGCAGTTCCTTTACCTTAGCACCTAGTTTCATAAATAGTTTCTGAATGAAGGAACAGCCTTAAGGTGTACCGCATGTCATTCCTAAAAGAAATAGCATGTATGAAGGACAGAATAGTGCAATGATGAAGAGGATGACTGTGGAACTAGACAGCCTGGGTTCAAATCCAAGCTCTGCCACTTACCAGCTATGTGATCTTGGATTACCTAACCTCTCTGGGTCTCAATACCCTTCTCTGAAAAATGGGAAGTTAATGGTGCCAACTACAAAGGGCTGTTTGAATATCAAGTTGGTTAATACATATGAAGTGTCGAGAACAGTGCCCAGCTCATTTTATTAAACATTATAAAAACATCTAACATATTAATAGTACTTGGCCCCTAGTAGATGTCAAATTTTATTCTATTTAAATGATTATAAACAGGAATAACCCTCTGCCAAATTGTGAACTAAGTGAAATTGTTCTTCAATTTCTCTCACTTTGTTTTCTAAGCTTGTCAAAAACCAGATCAGATGTTTCTCTCCTGTGTATTCAATACAAGCTCCAGCTAACTCAGCCTCCACTGTAGAGGACTCTGCTCTTCCTCTCGAAGGGGGAACCACATTCTCTGCACTTGTCCCTTCTTTGCTCATCAACATGCATTTTACATGCACCACTGGCTTTGCCCTGTTACAGAACTGAGCCGCTGGTAAATTTATTAGTGCTGAAAGGCCTCCTCTCCACCCTACCTCACCTCCTACCCCCAGGGATTTGATTTTCAAAGGGAACTCCCAGAAACCTCATGTCTTTTAATCTAGGAGCACTAATCTCTAATTTTGGGGATCTGAGGCTACATGGGAGGGAGGAGAGAATTTTGGAACAGGGTCGTGTTAATGGCATTTCACAAATCTCTGTGAAGACAACTGCCTGCTAGCGGACATTTCATTTTGCTGGATGCTCTCTCCACAGACTCTTGCTTTGAGACATATATTCACCACTGATTATCTAATATGTCCTAATGCTGATTATATTGGAAAGTTGCTAGCAGATGAAGACTTATGTCTTAGTCTTTAATAGAGGTTCAAGAAAAACAAGTTCAAAGTGATTTAGAAGAGAATAGAGAGAATAGGAGCTATCACTCCACTGCCCATTCATTAGGGTGAATTTCCAGAGGAGGACAAGGTCTTGAGAAAGATGATTGAAGGTGAAGTTCAGGATGAGTGAAGAACACTTTCACTTTGACTTTCACCTTTACCTGAGAAAGGGCTCTCCAAAATGCTGAGCCAGACACAACATTGTGACATGACTAAAGATTAATTTGTATTCTCTCTTTCTCTATAATCCCCTCTCCTTTAATAGCCTGGATTCAGGCATTCAATGCCAGCTAAACCCTTAAGTTTTAAGTCTATCTTCCTACGTAATATCCCATACTTCCAACTCCCTTCTCTCCTCAGAACTTACATGTCCCATGTCTCATTCCTTCAGAACCTTATTCAAAAGCAAATCTAATAAATTAAGTTGTGCCACAAGCTGATGGACATTGGTTAACATGTGACCCCTCTTATTTATATTCTTTTAGTGTCTGAAGCTGAAGGCAAATTTCAAGCACGATAAATTTTGAGCATAACGATAGGCATGTAGAGGAAATATTTAATCAAGAGTGTACATGTCATACTCTAAAAGCATATTGTAGAGTTTTCCACTGATAATTGGATAAGGTAGAATTTAATGTCAATAGTTTGTCACTCTTTCCACAGCAGGATTTTTACAAAATACTATTTTGCATTTGATTACTACTTAAAATTAAGCCATCTTTAGTTTGGGATTGTAATTTTACAAAAAATGAGAAATGTGTATAACAGCTCAAGTTGACACCTGGTGACCAATACTCCTGATACTCCAATACTCCCTCAACCTCCCTATACTCCTTAAGAAAGCTGATACAAATAATAATGGCCCTGGAAACTCCAGGGACAAGACCCCCACCTCCTTCCTTAATAAGCCTGGACAAGTCCTGTCCAAGAACTTGACCACAGACTACTGACAACATGGCTTAATTAATAAAGAATTGTGTAGAAGCTCTGAAGTTCAAGGTTAACAACAAGAGCCTCAACCACAATATTGTAGGTTAACACATACCAATCAGTAACCAACAAACTTTAGTCAGAAAATGTCTTGTGATGTACAACCCAGTTACTTAGGCTGTATCATATGCCTCTATTCCTTTCATTCAGTTCCCCATAGGTATGAAGAACCTAGGTGAATTGTGCAGTACAGACCAGTAGAGTGAAATTCTTCATAGATAATGTCATCTGGAGAGTTTTGAATTATTCCTACGGCAAAATCTCTTCCTTTCCCAACTGTCACAGAAGCTGAGATTTTTATTCATTCCTTTCAGCTGAGTTTGAATTTCTCTAAAATTGCCTAAAAGTAGCCAAAAAGTAGGAAGAGCATAATATCCAGATGCAGAGAATAGACCACATAAATGAGTAAATTAAGTAGTAAGTGTTTAAACTGAATGTACTGGAGTTTTCCCAATAAAAGTGGATTTTTCCAGAAGTGTTATGGGCTAAACTATGACCCTCAAAATTCACACACTGAAGTGTCAACCCCCCAATACCTCAGAATGTAACTGTATTTAAAGATAGGGCCTTCAAATAGGTGATTAAATTAAAATGAGGCTGACAGAGTGGGACTCTAATTCAATGTGACTGGCATCCTCATGAGAAGACAGACATCAGAGACGCAGGTGCACAGAGGGAAGGCACGTGAAGATGCAGTGAGAACGTGGACACCTTCAAGCCAAGGAGTGAGCCCTCAAGAGAAACCAAACTGCTGACACCTTCATCTTGGCATTCTAACCTCCAGAACTATGAGAAATTAAATTTCCGTTATTTAAGCCACCCAGTCCATGGTATGTTGTTATGGCAACCCAAACACATTAATACAAGGATGTCACTTATATATGGAAATGATATTGCATCTGGCTCATTCTTATGTCCAGACACACGTGTGCTGGGTTCAGGAGAGCATTTCGGTGTCCAATAGTACTCTCTTATGGGAAGCTCTCTCTGTGTATAATTGTTATCTACGTGAAATGATGGAGGAATAAATAAGTAAACAAGCTAATTGTATCAAGTATATTCAGAGTGTTGCTTGTCTGAAAGGTAAATAGCAGAGAAGAGCTGGAAGTACATGTTCTTCTTCGGCTGGTTGCTGCTGCTTGCTAATGTTGCATGGTTGACCAGCTTTCGGCCAACTCCCTCAGAGCCCAAAGATTCCAACTTCTGCCGTAAAACAATCTGCTGGCCTTCACCCACTAGGTATTTTAGGTGAAAATCACATCTGTACTTTATCTCTCTGTGTGTCTGTCTGTCATCTCTATGTATGTATCCTCCCTCTCTCTATGTCTCTGTTCTTATAGCATAACAATTTTATGTCAATGAAGAAATGGTAACAAACAACCAAACAAAAAGAGCCTGACCTTGGGAGGCTGTCACAGATCCTTCTGGTGAGCAGTCCATACCACTCTGGGTTGACCACTTTGGCACACATCAAGAAGTCCAATTGCCAGCAACTGAATCTCACTGCTTGGGTGATTTCTATGACAGCCAAAACCCAGAGCCCCATGCCCACATGGTGCCAGACTATGAATGCTCTACACATACACACCACCCCCATCTAGCTACCTTCAACCAACGACCGGCAGCTTTGGTGTGCAAAGACTCCAGCCCTCTCACCCTTGGGTGGGACAGCTCTACAGAGCAGGGTTAAGGACCAGTTTGCCCACAATAGCAACCTGCTAGATAAACTCCCTTCATTGTCTTGCTTTCTTCCTGTCTCATTTTCCCACTCCTCCTTCACATCCCAAATGAGCTACTTATACCTGAATTATTAATTCAAGGTCTGCTTCTGGGCAAAGCCAAAATCTGGGCAGGACGAAACAGACCTGCTTTAGAATCCTGTCTCTATACTTACAAGGTTAGGCAACATTGTAATTTTTCTCAGTCTCAGTTTCTCTATTTCTAAATGGAAATGGTTAATACCTACTTTGTGGATTTAAATGAAATAATATATATGAAGCACTGAATACTGTGTCCGGCATGTAGGTTATGCCTAACAAGTTTAGGTTGTTCTTCTTCAGTTTACCTCTCTCTGCAGGAGATTTCAAACCAGCAAAGAGCTGTATCATTTAGATTTGCTATGTGACAAACCACTCCCAACTTAATAGCCTAAACTAAGTTTATTCAGCTCACAATTCTGAGGATCAGCAGTTTGGGCTGGGTTCGGCTGTATGAGTTTTCTGCTTACCCGAGCTGGGCTCAGTCATGCAAAAGTGGGCAATAGCCAGTCATCTGGGTGGTTATACTTCCAGGGGGCCAGCTAACTGCTGGGGTGGCCAGGGTGACAGAACCATGTGTGTCCAATCACCTAAAAGGCTAACCCAGGCTTCACATGGCAGCTCAAGTTCCCAAGAGCAGCAAGAGGGCATGAGTGTTGAGTCCCGGCTTGTGTCATTTTTGCTATTGTCCCTTTGGCCAAAGCAAGTCCCATAGCCTAACTCAGATGTAAGGAGTAAAGGAATATTCCACTTATTGACAAGAGAAGCTACCAAGTCATATTACAAGGGTGTAGATACAGGGAGTATAGAAATGTATGACCATGTTTGTGACCTGCCATAGAGAATATGTCTTATATATATCTGAGGGGCTTTCGTAAGATGTCCGGGGACCACTGACAACCAGCGGTATGCTCTCCCAGTGCTTGGTATCTTGCTAGATAATTGAAGGAGAGGTTGGCTCTCATAGGACATGAGATAATCCCTAAGTTTCACTTACTACGTTTAGGAAGAAATTTTTAAGTGTAGTTTTTATCTTTGATCAAAGTTAGAAATTTTTATTGGAAGATGATAAAGACAAGAGGTTTTTTAAAAATCCAAAAATATATTTGTTATACTAAATTGTTCAGATGTGTTAATCATTTTTTAACCATATCGACATAGTCATATGAATCTCTAAAATGGATGTCTATACTTCTGAATGCAGGTATTCGCACAAACACATTCTTTAAGATTCTGTCTTGAGATGTAACTATAATCAATCCAGGGAATTGTTTTAAGCTGAGAAGCTGCTTCCATCCACCAAAGACCAAAGTAATTGCAAGCCCAAAGAGTACACGAGGAAGATAATAATTGCTGCTTCCTAATGAAAGCAAATCATTTTTGTAAGTTGATTATAGGTCATAATTACTCATCTTAATTTTGGTAATAATTTCCTCTATAAAATTTCTTATAAAAACACTGTTATAAAACTCTGCCTTATAAAAATTTTCTAATAAAGGAAGAAAAAATTATAAATAACCTTAGGGGGGAAACAGTGCTATGGATTCAGTAAATTGCAAGTAGCATTTCTGGCTGCTGAATAAAATTTGGTCTGCTCAATAAAGCCCACAGAGGCTTGGGGCATAGCCATGAGATTGAAATAATTCTTGTGCTGTTGTAATTGCATTTATTTCCTATTAAACTGCCACATACTTCTGATACTGTGTTAGACTGTGTATAATTAGGATAAATGAATTAAGGCTTGAGACCCTGCCTTCCAGGAAGTTATTATACAGGAGAGGAGCTAGGATGGTGGCAACAAATAGCCCTCCCCACCGCACACACAAGAGTAACCACAATTAGCTCAAGCCAGACTCAGAACTTTGTAAGAAATGCAGTCAGGCCCTCAGGACTCGGACCAATGCCTAAGACAAATTATTCTAACTCTCCTGTATGCAAAGAAAGGAGAACAATTCAGTTGTCTGCCAGCCATCCCGCAGTCCTCTCTGGATGCTCCGGCAGGGACACCTCTGCAAGGCAGGACTGAAGTTTTAGTCACCCTCTCTGAATATGGAATCTATGAATATGGCTCCTTTGCAGGTGGTGCAGAAGAAAAGTTCCAGACATAAGGGAACTCCGGTTTCAGCCAACCCATATTCAGAGACAGGTTGACTGCACAGTCAATAAGACAGCCCTAAAAGAAGCATGACCATATAATTTACATCCAAATCAGGATACTCTTAATTTCACCAGGACAATAGGCATAAATGAGGGCTGCCCTCAGTTTGGGCAACCTCTCTATGGGAGAGCTAATAATATATCTGATGACTTAAGAGGAATTTTTTTCTGGCTTTGTGAAAGATGCTGATCGGACCAAGCACTGACAGAGAGAAGTCAGCTCTAACATGTGACAGGACCTCTTTTAGCACCTGGCGTCCCAGCAGGACTGTAAAAGCTACCCACAACGATATTGACCTTCTACTTCCAGGCGGCAAGTACGGCTCACAGTGCCACACGGGCACCATCCATGTGACTTTGGGGAGAATTAGGAAAACATTTGGACTTCTCCTCATTTCTAGCCATTGTTCTTCTACTCTACTCACAACGTGAGCCACTAGTGGGAGAAGGATTTGTATTCACTTCTAACACAAAAGCTCAGCGGGGCCAAATTTGCGGTTTGGCAGAAGTGCTCAAATACTAAAAGGACCTTTGAGAAGTCTCAAGAACTCTGGTCCCCTTGCACACCTATGGGGTATTTCTGGTGTTTTATCCCTCTGTTCATGCACGGCTCCTTCCGTCCCCCTTTGGAGTGATCCGACAGCATTTGTCTGCATCTTCAAGGGTCAGCTCTGAACATCACAGGCACACAAATAGCTCCATTAATTATTCCATAGGCTCCCCTCAGCCCTTGAGCTGTGACCTCAGGGAGTTCAGACAACAGAGAAGGCTACACCGTGGTTTTAAATCTCTCTCACTTTTGAGACAAGAGAAGGATTAGAATTTTAGTCTTCCTTTGATTATTATAGAATTTCTTTTCATCTCGATACTTCATGGGAGGAAAAAGACACTCTCTCCTGTCCTAAGTGAATGCTTACACCACAGATGACAGTTGGAAGATCTTACAGAAGCTCAATAAGTATTAAAGTATTAGAGTTTTATCTCATTTGAAAGAGGACTGACTCATGCTGTCTGCATGCCGAGTTTCTTTTCTATTGCAAAGTTGCCAGATATTACCGTATAAAAGCAGGTTTGCTGACATGATGCAAATTACCATGAAATCTTTACAGCAAACACTCACTTCATCACTGCCAACCACTGAGTCTCCTGGCTCTGCCACTCATATTAATAACTGTCATTTGAGACAAGGCTTTCTTTAACCCTTTTCTCTCCCTCCGCCCTACATCCAGATACCTTAAATTCTTAAGGATCAGCCCAGTCGCCACCCCAGCTCCCAACCTTGGGACCTCACCCCGCAGCTACAGCAACAGCCTTCAGACTGGACCCCTGATCCGTAGTCTCACCCATCTCCAGTGAGTGCCGTGGTCAGACCAATCTTTTTAAAACATGCTTCCTGGAACATGCTGCCACCCTGTTTTAAATCATGAGAGGCTCCATCTTGCTTTTGAGAGATCCTTCAAGCACTTTAGATCTATCTGCCAAAGCCTGACATCGATTCAGTTCACCATTGTTCTCTCTCACACTGGAAGCTGGGAGCCTCCACTCCCCGAAACAGGCCATGGAGATTCCCACAGTCAGGCTCAAGCTTGGACTGCCTCCACCAGGAATGCTCCCCAACTCTCCTAATGCCCCTCCTTCTGTCTTGGTGAGAGGGCAAAGCGATGCTTTTGCTGGCTCTGAAGACTAATGGGGGGACAAGCCAAGGAATGCCAGTGGCCTCTAGAAGCCAAAAAAGGCAAAGAAATGGAATCTCCCCTCTCCACCTCCAGGATGAACGCAGCCGTGCTGACACTTTGATTTCCGCCCAGTGAAACCTGTTCCAGACGTCTGACCTCCAGAACTATAGGAGCCTTGGGGGTCCCTTTCTCTCCTCCCCTGTAGCGCTTATTATTTCCACACAGAACACTCTATCTTGAATTATTATTACTTTGTGTGTGTATCCTGCCCGCCCCCCACACAGACAATTTTAAACCTCTGAGTGGAGGAATTGAGTTTTACAGCTTTCTCCCCTCAGCGCAGTCATGCCGCTCCAAATATTTCATTTTTCTGTCCCAGACCTTCAATAGATTCCCAATACCTATCAAATTAAGTACAAACACTTCAGCATAACATTCTAGGCCTTCCACAATTTAAACTTAATTTTCTTTTTTTTTTTACTTTCTCTCTTACCTATCACACGGTCATGTTCCCCAAATCTCTCCTGAGCTTCCCTGTCTCCACGCATCTGATGACGCCCTTTCTTCATCTGTGGCTGTGCTGTTCCTGCACAGGGCCACTGGCCACATGCAGCTGTTGGCACTGGAAATGTGGCTACTTCAAATTAAGATGTGCTGTAAGTGTAAAATCACACTGGATTTTAAAGACTTAACCTGGGGGAGGAAAGAATGTAAAATATGTCAATAATTTATTTGTATTCTTTACATATTGAAATAATATTTTGGGTATTGGGGGTTAAATAAAATATACTATTAAAATTAATTTCACCTATTTCTATTTTCTTTTTTAATGTAGCAACTAGGAAATTTTAAATTGTGTTTGACTCACATTATATTTCCATTGGATACAGCTAATCTAGAAGGTTCTCTCTCTACTTCCTCCTCTTCTAGACCCAACCTGATCTTCATCTTCCAAGTTTTATCCAGTCTCAAAGGTCCAACTGAAACACTATTTGCACAGATCTTTTCCTAATTCTTCATCTTCATGAGCAGGTATGATTCTTCCTCTTCTAACCACTCCCCCCACCAACAGCGTTTTATTTCTACCTATTTTATAACCCAAGCCATATGTTGCTTTGAGTTGACAGGTTTCAGTGGACTTTTCTTGACATCTTTTTCATTGACCAGCACAGTTCACTATTTGTAGTAATAGCTACCTGTATTGAGCACTGGGGGAGGCACAATAACAGTCCCCCAAAATGCCCACATCTTAACATTCAGAACCTGTGAATATGCTACCTTATATGGCCAGGGAAAATTAAGATTGCAGATGGACTTAAGGATGCTAATCAACAGATCTCCAAATAAGGAGATTATCTTGGATTATCTAGTAGGGCCCAATGTAAACAAAAGGGTCTGCTATGGTTTGAATGATTTTGTCCCCTCCGAAATTCATGTTGATACTTAAGCCCCAAAGCAACAGTAATAAAAGGTGGGGCCTTTGGGAAGTGATTAGACCTTGAGGGCTGTGTCCTCGTGGATGGGTTAGTGTCATAAAAAGGACTGGAGGGAACTGGCCAGGCCACTTTGCCCTTTCAGCCCTTTCACCATGCGAGGACACAGCGTTGGTCTCCTCCGGAGGATGCAGCAATGAGGCGCCATCTTGGACACAGAGACCAGGCCCTCCCCAGGCACTGAACCTGCCAGTGCCTTGACTGTGGACTTCCCAGCCTACAGAGCCGTAAGAAATAAATTTCTATTATTTATAAATTGCCCAGTCTCAGGTATTTTATCTTAACAGCATGACCCTTTTAATATGGAGAAGGAAGGCAGAAGAGTCAGAGAAGGAGATGTAAGACAGAAACAGAGTTCAAAGTGAGGCAACTGCTGGCTCTGAAGAGGGAAGGGGCAACAAGCCAAAGCGTGCAGGCAGCCTCTAGAAGCTGGAAAAGGTACGGAAATGGAACCTCCCTTAGGACCTCCAGAGGGAACACAGCCCTGCTGACAGTGTGACTTTAGACCAGTGAACCTCATTTTGGTCTTCTGACCTCTAGAACTGTAAGATAATAATTAGGTGTTGTTTTAAGCCCCCCAGTCTGTGGTAATTTGTGACAGCAACACATCCTCTTCACTTACAATGAGGCAGACACTAACCTAGAGCCTCACGTGCACTAGCTCACTCGGTCTGTCCCACAGCCGTGTAGTGTAGTACTGTTATTACCCCAACTGCGCAGGGGAGGAAATTGAGCCTCAGGACACTGACCCAAGGTCACACACACACTGAGCTGGAAAGTGGTGGAATAAGATCTCAAACTCGGGACTCTCTGATGCCAAATCCCACACAAATAACCATTTCAAACCTGACTCAAATGTGAGAGAAGAAAGTCTCATGAGATAATAATGATAAAAAAAAAAAGAAAAAGAAACAGCATTGCTATCTCTTGGCTGGTCAACTCATGTGAAAGAGATTGTTGCTTTTTTCAACAAAACTAGCAGAGTACAAAAAGAGCAGGCTGGGGTAGGCACAACCCAGAGCACGGGCAATGGGGCAGCTTCCGGGGACTCTCACACACAGCTTCTCCCTTTCACTCTTGCACATTCTAAAGAATATTTTTGTATCTTTCTGTAGGCCGTGGGTATAAGGGAAGTGGAGTATGGGAATGAGATTCCTCTGGGCACAAATTTGACTCTTCAGATTTAGACTTAAGCCAAATCAAGCTCTCCCTGCTCCCCGTCACCCAATCATATACCAGCTTTCAATCCCTGTGCAACACTAAAAATCTCTCCCTTGAAATATTGCCACTGTTACGCTTTTCCATCTATGGAATTATTTAATTAAAATCTCTCTTCCCAACTTTCATGAAATTAGGGATTATGTCTCTCTTCTTCCACATTCTGTCCTCAAGGAGCCATCTTTGATTCCTATCTTTCCTAAATTCCCCATCTAGAATCTTAGCAACAAATCCAGTCAACTCTACCTCCAAATTTATATCCTGGGTCCTACAATGAACCTTCATTGCTATCATTGATGTCCAAGCCTTCATCACCTCTCATTTGGGTTACTGCCATAGCATCCAGCATCTATCCCTGCCATGGAAAATGCTCCCTTGAACGGCTGCCATGCATCACACTTCCAATAAAATCCAATCCTTTAACCTGGCTTCCAAAGTCCCACACAGTCTGACCCCTGCCTTCCTTTCCAACTTCATGCTGTGCCAACCTCAAGGCCTGCTTTTTTCTGCCCACAAAACAAGTCAAGTCCACCCCAGCCTCGGGCACTTTGCCGAGTCCTCTGCCTGGAATGTTCTGCCCTCAACCTTCCTTTGCAGGGCTGGTTTCTTCCCATCATTCAATATTAGCAGGTGTCATCTCCTCTGATGTATCTATGTACCTACCTAGCAAACACAAGCATAAATGAACATGTAAAATTCCTTCATAATGATCCTTTACATTTGTATAGCTACCTAACAAATATTACCCAAGTTTTTTGGGCCATTCCTACTGGGATAAAAGTAAGATTATAATACAAGTCTGAAAGTGATAAACATTTAGGGGGGTTATGCCTCTAGCTTCTCTGAGAAAACTGCCTAACAAAACTCCCCACTTTCTCTTCTCTCTCTCCCTCTCTCCCTCTCTCTCTTTCTCTCTCTCTCTCTCTCTCTCTCACACACACACACACACACACACACACACACACACGTTCCAATCAGCCTTCAGTCTAAGCCTCACTGTTATATATGAATAAACAACTCAGGACTATAAGTGCCTGAAAAGAAAGATTTCAATGTGAAAAGTTGAGTTCAAAACCAATAGCCAAAAAAAAGAAAAGGCTCTTAAAAGAAATGTAGACAATTAGGTAACACTCAAAACAAAACAAAACAAAATTGCAATTAATATCATCAAAGAGCTTAGATAATGCATTTGTAAAGTACAAATAGGATTATTTAAAAAAAAACAAGCAGAAACTCCTAGAAATTAAAAATATGACAACTAGGGTAAAACACTTAATAAAAGGAATGGAAAGTAAGGTCAAAGAAATCTCTCAAAAAGTAGAACCAAAAAGTGAAGAGCTACGAAGCAGAAGAGAAAACATAGAGGACCAACATAAGAGGTCCAATATCTGACTGTAGGAGTTCTATAAAAGAACAAAGAACTAGATGAGTGGCAATTATAATCAAAATAATATTAAAAGAAAGTTTGCAAAATTAAGGGCACTATCTCAAGATTAAAAAGGCTCACCAAAACCCATCATAATATTTTTTTAAACTTCCAAATCACATAATCATGGAGTTACTGAACAACAGGTATAAAGAGAAGGTCTTAACTGCATTGATCAGAATAGCTTCTGACTTTTCCCAAAAGCAACCCTGGGTACAGGAGGAAGTGGAGCGATGCTTGTATAATTCTGCCAGAAAATTATTTCCAACCCAGAATTTTCCCACCAGACAAACTGGGTATGCTTGTATAAAAGTGTAATGAAAACATCCTGACAATGCAAGTACTAAAAAACATTACTTCCCATGAATGCTTTCTAAAGAAGCTACTGCAGTATATGCTCTAACAAATTGAGGGAGAAAAATCGAGAGAGGAAGTCTTAGAATCGGAAAAATGCAAGTCATCATTCCTGTGTTTTCCTACACAAGTCGTCAGTTAAAGGAAGTGTCCAGACAACAGTCTAGAGGGCAGCTGGTCCAGCTCAGAGCAGCAAAACAGTGGCTGTGGTGTAGGGGGTTAGAGGCGGTGGAGTATAACAGATGATTTTGAATGTTTGCAATATTTTTTTTCTGGGTAGTTGACAAATATGTTGAAGCATTTAGAAAAGATATAAAATGGAGAGGGAGGAGGAAATCTTCAATCACCATAACAGGAAGTCAGTAACTCCTCACTGAAATCAATCCTGAAATAGCAGTGATGACATGTTGTTTGGAGATGTGGAGAAAAATACCAAAAGAACCGGCTAAAATTGCTGAAAGTGGCCACTTCTGGGAAACACTTAGAACAGTGCCCAGGCTATTGTGTATTAATCAGAATTATTTCAGTTGCAAGTGACAGAAACTCAAATTAAACCAGTTTAAGCAGAAAGAGGAATTTATTAGCTTATACAGCTTTAAAAAATCATGGGTCAATATAGCTGGATTCAGGTTTTCAAATAATGTTTATATAACATCTGTAAGAAATTGTCTCTTGTTCTCCAGCTCTCAGCTCTGTTTTCTTTTCCCCAGGTTGGCTTCATTTTCATGTAAGCTTTCCCCATGTGAAGCAGAGATGGCCCTCTGCAGCTCCAGATTTCCAGGCCCTGAGCATCCAGACTCTAAGAATGAGATAAACCCTCTGTCCTGGTATTTCCAGTAAAAATCCCAGGACTGGCTCTCAGTGATCTAGGTGTGGTCATGTGCCCATCCTTGAAGCAATCTGTTTAGCCAGGGTAATTTGATGCTATGACAGGCCAGACCTATGTCACATTCTCACTCTTGAAGCTGGAAAATGAGGTCAGCCCCACCTGATGTACATGGACCAGGAAGAGCAGTTTTCCAAAAGGAAGTGGGGTATGTGACGGTTCATTTTATTTTCAACGTGGATGGATTGCAGTACCTAAATGTTTGGTCAAATACTATTCTAGATGTCTCTATGAAAGTATTTTTTGGATGAGATTAACATTTAAGTCAGTAGACTTTGAATAAAGCAGATGACCCTCCGTAAGATGGGTGGGCCTCGTTCAATCAGGTGAAGAGCTAAAGACAAAAAAACTGACGTCCTCAAGAAAGAGGGAATCTGCCTGCGGATTGCCTTCATGTTTTACACTTAGGCTGCAGCATCGGCTCCTCCCTGGGTTTCCAGCCAGCCCTGCAGATTTTGGACTTGCTGGCCCTCCACAATCACCTGAGCAAATTCCTTAAAATAAACCTCTCTGTGTGTGTCTCTCTCTATCTTCAGATAGATAAATGGCAAAAAAAAAAAAAAATCTACTCATTGCTAGATTGTTTTAATATATATATTTTAAAAGTGAGACTATCAGCTCTACCTTGTGGGAAAACAGGACACACGTATCCATGGATTCTTGGTAAGAATGCCCATGCAAGGGTAAAGGCATGATCTATACAAAGTGGTTAAATAAGTATTTATCTTTGAAACATAGTTTTGTACTTTATTTCAAACATGGGAGATAAAGGCAGTTTAGAGACTTCACTGGGCCAGGCAATGGACAGAAGTGGACCTAAAAAGTGACTCACACAACATACGCAAATCTATAAACGTAATTCACCACATAAACAGGAGCAAAAACAAAAACCATATGTTTCTCTCAATAGATGCAGAAAAATCATTTGACAAAATTTGACACCCTTTTATAATAAGAACGCTTAACAAAATAGGCATTGACAGGGCTTACCTAAAAATGATACAAGCCATTTATGACAAACCCACAGCCAACTACATACTGAATGGGGAAAAACTGAAAGCATTCCCACTTAGAACTGGAACCAGACAAGGTTGCCCACTATCTCCACTTCTATTCAACATAGTGCTGGAAGTCCTGGCCACAGCAATCAGGCAAGA